>JXCR01036280.1:25073-45706 GCA_002079205.1 Phalaenopsis hybrid cultivar
AAAAAATATATATATAATTATTTATATAAAAATATATTACACATATTATTTATATAATATATACACATATTTATATCTAAGTTTAAATTGTAACTGATTTTGTGGTAATGTGGTTATGTGTCTTGTTTTGCATACATTTGGTTCAGGTTCGAATTCAGCATTCTTTAACGAGCCAATTTCGAGCCGAACACGAACACGAACATACTGTTCACGAACTGTTTTTGAACACGAGTCCATTTCGGAAACGAACAATTTCGAACGAGCCGAACATAAGCCCAACCTGAGCTCGTTCAAGCTCAGCTCGTTTAGGTCCTATTTGCACTCAGTAATTTTTCCATTGAAAGAGGTGGCTTTCACGGTATTATCATTGCCGGAACCTACTTTTTATTAATCTGAATCAAACGGTGTCCGTGAACGTAAACAAGTATCCTTAACACAGCTGGCGTGCGATCCATTCACAACGCGCGTTCTTTTGACTGTCCGGAGCGCGCATTTAAGAGCCGAAGAGGAGCCGGAAACTCTTTGGGCTAGTCAGGCGCGAACCGACTCACTAACCTGATTTGACAACACTGCTATTTTTTTTTTTACTTTATTTTCTTTTATTGTACTTTTATGGATAGGCAAAAGGCCCAGTAAATAAAAGACATAAATGCCCATGTCCCACCTTATCCCAAGTTAAATAAAAATTGGACATGGCAAATGTTAGCATTATCATTTACACAAAAATCCTTCTTCGTAGTTTAATGTATTGAAATTGTTCAGGAAACTTGCTGAACTCAGCCACCCGTCACTTAGCCCTCCCGAGTTGGCCCTCATAAGTCAGCCTCTCCACTCGGCCCTCTCAACTCGCACATAAGAGATGTGGTTAGAAATCCAGAGTGATCTGAATATAATTATTACCTATGTATTATTTATAATAAAATGACCTTATATAGAGAGGAAATGGTGAATGTAAAAAGGGAAAAACCTATAATGTGCGGTCGGACGACGGTATAGATGTGACCACACCGTCATGGATCACATGACGGCCTATTCGAACATTCAACCGAACGTACAGTCGCCACACATAATATTTTCTCGTAAAAAGGATATTTTTTTCTTCCAAGAGAGACAACTATATAACGCTTTCTCTATTCTCTGTATCTCTCTCTCTATATAATAAAATGACCTTATATAGAGAGAAAATAGTGAATGTAAAGAGGGAAAAACCTATAATGTGCGGTCGGACGACGGTATAGATGTGATCACACCGTCATGGATCACATGACGGCCTATTCGAACATTCAACCGAACGTACAGTCGCCACACATAATATTTTCTCGTAAAAAAGGATCTTTTTTTTTTTCAAGAGAGACAACTATATAACGCTTTTTCTATTCTCTGTCTCTCTCTCTCTCTCCTCTTTACGCTCTATTTTTTCGTGTGAGATATGGGTCCAACAAAACTCGAATAAAAACAGCATAGTTGTGCCAAACCCCAATAAATCCTTGAAATGTTGGTGTCAGTTCCGACCAAATTTTGCAAAATAATTTTTTTTTAAATTGACTTTTTAATTAATTAATTAA
This sequence comes from Phalaenopsis hybrid cultivar, assembly GCA_002079205.1. Classification (NCBI taxonomy): domain Eukaryota; kingdom Viridiplantae; phylum Streptophyta; class Magnoliopsida; order Asparagales; family Orchidaceae; genus Phalaenopsis; species Phalaenopsis hybrid cultivar. The sequence goes on from JXCR01036280.1 coordinate 26,639, forward strand.
TTAATTTGATTAAGTCGTTGAATGAAATACATGGAATGCATTTTTTTAATTAACCGACGATGATGTAAAAGCAGGAATTGAGGAGGATGGTGGCTGATGGCATTAAATTATAGCTATATTTACATATATACCACATGACCGCTCAATTCCTTTCTATGTATTGACATATATAGCGCATGGTTGGTAGAAATGTAAAAAAATAGTTCAGATGTTAGATATATAAATAAACTGGAATTGGGTGGTTTATGTAAATGCCACAAAATTAAAAGTTTATACAATGAGTTCTTTATATATATATATATATATATATATATATATATATATATATATATATATATATNTTTAAAGGTTTTTTTCTTTAAAAAAATGGGTGATTTTTCGTACTTCCCACTGAAGTCATATGTTTTTATATATCTAACATATAAATTTTCATATTTATATAAAAAACAAAAATATTATTATTAGTTATTTTCTTAGAAATTGAATACATATTTTTAAACTCAAGTTTATGAAACTAAAGTGTTATACTTGTAAATATGAAAGTTTAGAAATTAGATATATAAATACATAATAATTGTGTGCTTTTGGATATTAATTCCGACGATAACCCACGGCCTCCATAGCCCCGATCATTGTTGAACATCGCTTATCGGCAACTACTAGTTGTCCCAGCTTGTCGCCATCAGAGATTTCTACTTGCTAACATTATATCACAAATATGGTTGTAACGTATAATCTTGGCGGTATTGGAGACCCAACGATAGCTCTCGGCTTTTGGTTTTCGTTAACTACTGTCAACCATTGCTAGCTGTCTCCACCGACCATCACTACTTATGAACGTCATCGTCATGGTACATCAATTGTCCATTACACATGTATCTTTCTTTATATTGTGTAAAGACAAATGTATCCTCCAGTTCAAAACTAAAGTCATTTTAAGAGAATTGGTCTAACCAATAACTACATCCTTTATGGCCAAAAAATGTCTTTATAGTCACCAAGTCTACACTCTGCGGCCAACTAACATTGTTTTAATCACCAACAACGAGTCTACGACCTATGCAACCAACTAATGATATTCCAGTCACTTACTACGCATATGTGACCAACCACATTTACAGCTTTGAACTACGACTTATATGACCAACTAACGGTATTGCAATCACCAACTATGACATATGTGACTAACTGACGATATTTCAGTCATCAATTAATGTCTATATGACAAACTACTGCTATAAATTTCAATTGCGATTTCTATGGCCAACTGACTCTATTGCAGTTACCAACTATAACTTATGTGACCAATTGATGATATTGTCATTATTATCTACGTCCTATGTGGTCAATCACTACTGTTACTACTTTCAACTGCGACCAATGTCGCTAACTGGCGCTATTGCACCCACTGAATACGATATATATAGCCAACTGATGATATTATAGTTATCAACTACGATCTATGTGACTAACTATAACTGCTACTTCTTTCAACTACAACATCTACGGTCAACTGACAATTTTGCAACTTCCATCCACTGTTTTTGTAGACAACTACCGCCATTGCAACAAGCTACAACGAACTCTGTGGCTGACTATTACTATTATCGCTTTCAATTGCAGCCTCTGTGGCCAACTCTTGCTACTGTAGCCACCAACTACAACCATTGTGATCAACTACATTTGTTACAACTCAACTGCAGTTATTATAGGTGAATCACATTGTGCAATTATAATATCAACAATGTAATTCCATCTTTTCTAATTCATAAGAAGAGTATACACATGCACTTACAAAGAAATAATATATTTTGTTGACTATAGTTATTTCATTCGAAGGATTCCACAAAAAAAATCCTGATATCACCTCCTACTATTTCTCTATTATTTGTCTGTGTATTAGATTTTTATGCAACGCTAATATGTTAAATTATCATTGAACTGCAATAAATTTTTCGTCACTTAGCAACCCAGTTTAGAAAATCATAATTAAAAAACCAATAGGAAAAATAACCAAACTTATCAATAGAATATTTCCAAAATTATATTTTTGAAATATTTTATAAAATCAAAATATTTAATAATGCTTTTGGCCAAAGGAAATTTTCCCGTGACCACCGATAACAATTATGTAATTTCAGCATCAATAAGTTTGGTGGATGGCAAAAAAAAAAATGTAAATTCTAAAATTCTCCTAATAAATAAATTATCATCTTGTGATGGTAGTTTGATTTTGCTTGGCATGGGTAGAATTGTAAAAAACATGATTTACATGGCCTTTTTTGAGAATTTTCAAATATAGTTTCTTCCTTTATTTGATGCAGAGGGTATTTATATTGAGCTTTTATCATGGTTGGAAGTATTCAAGGGCGCAATCATGTTATGTTTAGGGGATAATTTAATATTTTTCATATGTATTTTAGGTAATTTAATCGTTTTCGTTAACTTCCAACCTCTATAACCATCGACCATAGCTCATAGGCCACCCTAAATTGTGGCAGGACGCCCCCCGCTCACCATCGTCGGTGAGCCATGCGATATGACTAAATACCCCGAATTCAGCGTAACAAAATAACCGAAAGCAGTAAATGGGGTATCCTGAAAATGGTGCAAAAAAGTACCTCGAACACAATGTAACTAAGTACCCACAAGCAATATATGAATTATCATGAATAGGGTGCAATGATGTATCCCAAACACAGTGTCTCCTAGACTCGGCAATAGCTCATGGCAGCAATTGCTATTGATCTTTGTATTTGAAATACATTAAATTCTTTTTGTATGTTGTGTATGAACAAACATTATATTTGGTGTAACATTATATCATTTTTTGTACTTGCAAACTTATAGTGAATTATTTTTACTAGGTTGAGCCTCGTTCCCCTTACCGGATTCTCTACTTTAAAAGTAATGGCGTCTTTTCATCTTTCTTTCTCTTTATCTTTATCGTCAATACCCTCATTGCTGCCAAGCAAGCTCACGTCCACTATTGCCAAATATGTCATGACTCATTATAGTCAACAATGATAACATAAATCATTGCGAATAACACTAACACCCACAATCACCAACAAAACTTATGACCATCGTCAAGGCCAATACTAACCCCATAATAACCAATGAGGTAGATATCAACTATCATCAAAACACCAATTTTCATTGCTGACACCAACTGTGATACTTGTATTCACTGACTCCACTAGACCCATGACCATCGTTCACAACATCGTTGGTGTCTACCAGCTTAATAATATATGCACGACATTGTTGACTATGCAAATGCAATGAGGTGAATGCTTCGTATCAACACAGAAGTTTGTGCTTGAACCAACAAGACACATGTTCATCATCCTTGTACAATATTAAAATGATAAACTTTGTTTTTTTCGGCTTGAATATTCTAACACACAATAAAAACATGTAGTTGTAGTCAATCATTGACATGAGATAAATTAAGAGGGTAAAATATGAAGCGATATATAAAATTCCTCCTCCTATTTTTTATGTTTTTCTAGAAGTAGGAATGATATGTAATTAAGAATGTTTATTAGTGTTAAATTATAATAATTAAGTATGTAGTTAGAAATGAATAGGTTTGGTTAAGTGCATGATTTAGTTGTTTAATTTGTTTTTATTTTAATTAGTAATCTAATATCAAACTAATTCACAATTAATGAGGATTTGATTAATATTATGAATATATTATTAGTATTAAATTATAACAATAAAGCATGGGATGATACAAATTGTATTCTATGGATATTTATACATTTTAAATTAAAAAAAAAATTAAATTTGTATTTAAATAATATAATACACTCAAAACATGGCCTATTAAAATGCCACCGGTGTTTTCTTCTTTTTTGGGTAAATTTACATACCAAGCACATAACTTTTAAGTATTTACATCTAATACCCCAAACTTCTTACACACCTACCCATTTACGTTTCGAGTTCTTCCCCCTTTCTCTTTGCTGTGTTTCTACTCCTCTCTCACTCCCTTCCCGTCTCCTCCGAGGGGAGAACCAAGGAGACGATAAATCTCGAAAATGGCTCGGCTCCTCAGAGAGAGAGGGAGCCCTGGCCACTCCAGGAGGATTTCTTCCAGCAACCCTATGCGTTTTTCCGTGACGCAGCCGCCTATGAGCTCTAGTTCGACGGAGTTACTTCCTTCGCCGTTTGGCGTATTGGGCTGCAACTTGTCAGATGCGGAGCTCCGTGAGACGGCATACGAGATTTTCGTCGCTGCTTGCCGAACCACCAGCGGGAAGCCGCTCACTTTCATTCCTCAAGCGGAGAAGACGGCGACGCCGCCGTCAGCTGAACGGTCGCCGTCACCGTTTATGCAGAGATCGCTGACGTCGACGGCTGCTAGCAAGATGAAGAAAGCGCTGGGACTGAAGCCATCGAAGAAAAGCCCGGGGAGGGATAGCAGCCCCTCTAGGGCGGTGAAGAGGCCGGCGACAGTGGGAGACTTGATTAGGGTGCAGATGGGAGCGTCGGAGCAGGCGGATTCACGGATCCGGCGGGGACTTTTGAGGATCGCCGCCAGTCAGGTCTGCCGATATGATCTTGTCTCAAGCTTCTTTTCGAATTTGTTACTAGTTCTGTGATTTTGTTACTAGTAAAGATTGGTTTAATTCCATTGTTTGACATTGGGATATCCAAACCACCAAGGCATGCCTTAGTTTCCCCTTTGATAATTGAGCAGTTGAATTGGTAGCTGTAACTTCTTTAATTTATAGTATTGTCATCGATTGGTTGTTCCTTCGCGTTTATTTTAATGTATGTACAGGTTTTTTAAACCTAGAAGTTTGATTGACCTTATCAATATGTTTATTTTTGTAATTGCAGCTAGGTTTCTTGGTGGTTATCATTTTGTTGAAATTTGCTTTTGGATATCTAGATGACGTTGTTTATTTTGTGCTTGGAAATGGACAGAATTAGTCTATTATCACCTGCTGCAGCTCATTTGCAAATGTTGTGAAGGTTGATTGGCTCAATTTTCTGCAGAATTTTTTGACCTGTTAGTCTTGTTTCTTAAGAAACTACTTATTCAATCTAACAATTTTTTTTTCTTGAGCAATTTCTTTGTCCCTGAATGAAATAGTTAGATGTGCAGCGTTGTTATACTGTAAGACAACTCATAGAAGGATTGGCGATTTAAAGTTAGTATTGCAATGGACATCTTTCTCTACCATCTAAAAGTTGGCATTTTTATCAATGGAAATTTGCATTCGTAGCACACAATTCTTATGCATTTACATATCTCATAGCTGAACTTTAATATTTACATTCATAGTATTTTGGCGCTTTATATAGTGGTAGTAGTGCTATTTTTTATGCGATCTTAAAGATTTGAGTACCATGCGTGTAAATATGAAAGTTTATGTGTGATATATGTAAATACATAAGAATTGCGTGCTATGTATGTAGATGGTCTTTCTGTCAATTTCATGCACTGCTGAGATCAATTATGGTTTTACCACTAGAACCATTTTACTGAGTATTTGAGTCTTTGATCTTATTAAATTTATTGCCATAGTGAATTTTTTTATTTTGAATGTGATATGTTTACTAACATAGCAACTATAGTTGTGAAAAAATCATGGAATCAAGCTAGCTTTAGTTCTTCAATGACCGGGATTTTTAGCACGAATTGATTGCCAACATGTTAGAGATCAACTTTGTATGTTTTTTTTATGTATCGCTTAGAGGCCTTCATCGCGTTTTACTTTCATCCTGGCCTCTTGTTTTTCTTAAATTTGGACATCAAATTCTATGATTTATCAATATCTATATAACTCCTGTTCCTATCCATTGGTTCTCAACTTGTTGGCTCTTTTTTCATCTACAATGGCCCTACTTTTGCTATCAATTTTGTATTTTGAATCTAATTCATAACAAACCTTAATCTTCTAAGCTATGTAAAATGTATGGTTACCCGGATTAAGTACGCCAAGTTGCTGTACTGATACCATATTTTGATAATGCTTTCTCCTTTTCTGGCAGCTTGGTAGACGCATAGAATCCATTGTTCTGCCATTGGAGCTGCTACAACAGTTTAAAGCTTCAGATTTTGCTGACCTGCAAGAGTATGAAGCTTGGAGGAGTAGAAACTTGAAGGTTCTCGAGGCAGGATTACTCCTGCACCCATTTGTGCCATTAGAGAAATCTGATGTTGCTTCTCAAAGGCTTAGGCATATCATACGTGGAGCTTCGGAGAATCCAATTGAGACTGGAAAGAATTCAGAATNTGATCTTGTCTCAAGCTTCTTTTCGAATTTGTTACTAGTTCTGTGATTTTGTTACTAGTAAAGATTGGTTTAATTCCATTGTTTGACATTGGGATATCCAAACCACCAAGGCATGCCTTAGTTTCCCCTTTGATAATTGAGCAGTTGAATTGGTAGCTGTAACTTCTTTAATTTATAGTATTGTCATCGATTGGTTGTTCCTTCGCGTTTATTTTAATGTATGTACAGGTTTTTTAAACCTAGAAGTTTGATTGACCTTATCAATATGTTTATTTTTGTAATTGCAGCTAGGTTTCTTGGTGGTTATCATTTTGTTGAAATTTGCTTTTGGATATCTAGATGACGTTGTTTATTTTGTGCTTGGAAATGGACAGAATTAGTCTATTATCACCTGCTGCAGCTCATTTGCAAATGTTGTGAAGGTTGATTGGCTCAATTTTCTGCAGAATTTTTTGACCTGTTAGTCTTGTTTCTTAAGAAACTACTTATTCAATCTAACAATTTTTTTTTCTTGAGCAATTTCTTTGTCCCTGAATGAAATAGTTAGATGTGCAGCGTTGTTATACTGTAAGACAACTCATAGAAGGATTGGCGATTTAAAGTTAGTATTGCAATGGACATCTTTCTCTACCATCTAAAAGTTGGCATTTTTATCAATGGAAATTTGCATTCGTAGCACACAATTCTTATGCATTTACATATCTCATAGCTGAACTTTAATATTTACATTCATAGTATTTTGGCGCTTTATATAGTGGTAGTAGTGCTATTTTTTATGCGATCTTAAAGATTTGAGTACCATGCGTGTAAATATGAAAGTTTATGTGTGATATATGTAAATACATAAGAATTGCGTGCTATGTATGTAGATGGTCTTTCTGTCAATTTCATGCACTGCTGAGATCAATTATGGTTTTACCACTAGAACCATTTTACTGAGTATTTGAGTCTTTGATCTTATTAAATTTATTGCCATAGTGAATTTTTTTATTTTGAATGTGATATGTTTACTAACATAGCAACTATAGTTGTGAAAAAATCATGGAATCAAGCTAGCTTTAGTTCTTCAATGACCGGGATTTTTAGCACGAATTGATTGCCAACATGTTAGAGATCAACTTTGTGTGTTTTTTTATGTATCGCTTAGAGGCCTTCATCGCCTTTTTACTTTCATCCTGCCCTCTTATTTTTCTTAAATTTGGACATCAAATTCTATGGTTTATCAATATCTATATAACTCCTGTTCCTATCCATTGGTACTCAACTTGTTGGCACTTTTTTCATCTACAATGGCCCTACTTTTGCTATCAATTTTGTATTTTGAATCTAATTCATAACAAACGTTAATCTTCTATGCTATGTAAAATGTATGGTTATCTGGATTAAGTACTCCAAGTTGCTGTACTGATACCATATTTTGATAATGCTTTCTCCTTTTCTGGCAGCTTGGTAGACGCATAGAATCCATTGTTCTGCCATTGGAGCTGCTACAACAGTTTAAAGCTTCAGATTTTGCTGACCTGCAAGAGTATGAAGCTTGGAGGAGTAGAAACTTGAAGGTCCTCGAGGCAGGATTACTCCTGCACCCATTTGTGCCATTAGAGAAATCTGATGGTTCTTCTCAAAGGCTTAGGCATATCATACGTGGAGCTTCGGAGAATCCAATTGAGACTGGAAAGAATTCAGAATCAATGCAGGCTCTTCGCAGCACTGTGATGTCCCTTGCCTACAGAACAACACCTGGATCTTCTTGTGATGCGTGCCACTGGGCTGATGGCTCTCCTTTGAATCTAAACCTGTATCAAATGCTATTGGAAACTTTGTTTGATTATGTGGAGGGATCCATAGTGGAGGAAATTGATGAGGTTTTGGAGTTGTTCAAAAAGACTTGGGCTGTGCTTGGAATAAATCAGATGATTCACAATCTCTGCTTTTTGTGGTTTTTGTTTCATTGCTTTGTCACAACTGGACAGACAGACAGCGACCTTCTACTTGCAGCTGATAATCTGTTAATGGAGGTTGCAAAAGATTCTAAAACAACAAAGGATCCTATTTACGCAAAGATACTAAGCTCAACTTTGAGTTCAATAATGGGGTGGACAGAAAAAAGGCTTTTAGCATACCATGAGACCTTCAATTCCAGTAACATTGAATTGATGCAATGTGTTGTCTCTTTAGGTGTATCTGCTGCTAAGATACTGGTAGATGATATCTCTCATGAGTATCGCCGCAGGAGGAGAGAAGAAGTTGATGTAGCGCGAACTAGAATTGATGCTTATATTCGTTCATCACTTAAAACTGCGTTTGCTCAGGTAATACCTTGTTTGTTTTCAAAGTAAAATAATCTATTTAGATCTTTCTACTTCCTTTTTGGAGTTCAATTTGCATGATTCCTGAAATAATGATATCAATATTTCCATTGTTTTGAAAAAATGTTGAGGTTTTTACAAAATGATGCATTTATTATTTACACAAATATGAATTTATGAGTTAGGAGAAGGTTCCCCCCGTCCCTAGTTATATCTCACAAGGCAAGCTTTATCAAACGTGTTGTTTGAACTCATTTTAACTGAAGGTTAGAAATTGTCAATTTTTGTGTGAAAGGATTCATCTTCACACCCTCATTTTCTTCAAAATTGTCGAATAGGATTATAAAATTTAATGGCAGCTTTACTGAAATTGCATGCTAGTTCTGGTAGATATTTATGGTTCACCCTTAATGCAAAAATTAGTGTAGGATGCCTTGTGGCTTTGGTGAAATGATTTGCATGAGGCTTTTAATGGGCAGAATAAGATGTTTAGGGCATCAAAAGCAGATAGAATAAGTTAACATTGGAGATTATTAATTCTGAGCTATGATAGCTCTTCTCTATAAAAATGTATGTTGGTTCAACAAATGTCAGACAAGCCTATTTCATGTCTAATTTTAAAATAATTAAAAAATTTTGAGCACTCATATCTTTATTAATTAAGTTTAAAAATTATAAATACCAAGCAAATGCATAATTAAATGTTCCATTTTGATGATTTANAACAAATGTCAGACAAGCCTATTTCATGTCTAATTTTAAAATAATTAAAAAAATTTGAGCACTCATACCTTTATTAATTAAGTTTAAAAATTATAAATACCAAGCAAATGCATAATTAAATGTTCCATTTTGATGATTTATGTTGTACCACACGGCTTGTGCTTACTTTTTGGATGCAATATTCTAGACAAAAATTATGCTTCATTGGATCCTNTACCCAGCAAATGCATAATTAAATGTTCCATTTTGATGATTTATGTTTTACCACACGGCTTGTGCTTACTTTTTGGATGCAATATTCTAGACAAAAATTATGCTTCATTGGATCCTACTTTAAAATTACATAAACTGAAAAAATAATAAATAAAATAAAGCAACTTATGCTTGTTTTTTTGTCTATAGTTGTAGATTTGATGTCAGATGCTTGATATGATCTCAAGAATCCCNCTGTAGTCGTAGATTTGATGTCAAATGCTTGATATGATCTCAAGAATCCCAGTGTAGGAAGAACAATTATCAGAATAGATTGTATAGATGATATCAAAACAGAGAAGAAACATTGAATCCAGGAACATGAGTTATTTTGAGAAACAGAAAATCTGAAAGCAGAAGCTCTAGATAATTACATACTTGTCGAGTTTATAACAAGCCACACTGCTCTTCAAACGAAAACCTCACACTATAAAGCCTCAAGAAAAAAAAATATACATGCGAATTGTCTCTGTTAAGAGAACTTACACACGTATATATAGTGTGTGAATACAGCCAGATAACTGGAAAAACAATAATTTCAGCAAATGTTGCCGATATTTAATATTGTGAAAGTAAAATTGTATTATATTTGGATTTTAATCTCAACCGTAATAATGTAGAAAGACTATAGATTATAATTTTTAAAAAAATTGTATTATATTTCGATCTTGAGTCTATTGTTCAAAGTGATGGTGATATAGATGGCGATGTTATTAGTAGAATTCATGTTGATTGGTTGAAGTGGGGGAATGTTTCGGGTCTATTATGTTATAGAAAAGTACCGCTTCGACTTAAATTTTTTTTTTTATAAGATGGTGGTGAGATCTGCAATGCTTTATGGCGTCGAATGTTCACCTTTAAAAGAGAAGCATAAAACAAGGTTAAGCATTGCTGAGATGAGAATGCTTAGGTGGATGAGTGGCTTGACAAAGAGACAAAATGCGAAACGAATCTATCCGGCTCCAGTGGCAGACAATACTAGAGAGATGTGTGAAAAGATTGCATGAATTTCTTTATATTTTGCACATCTTTTTAAATCAAAATTGAACTTTAAAGGAATGTATTTTTATATTTTTCTTGCAGGTATAACATGTATTAGGAATGGAAAGAAGTGAAAGAAATATGAAAAGAAAATGAGAAGATTTGGAGCAAAAGACATTTGTGAAGGCTGAGGCCATGACGCCAAATACTGCTCTCCTAGGCGCCAGCGAAGCTATGGCAACCTGAGAGGTTGGTGCTTACGTGCCAACCACTAGGCGCCAAGTCCCTAGCCTTGAAGGCCAAGGCCGTGACTTCAAACTAGTTTGGCTCCTAGGCGCCAGACAAGCGCCAACCACTAGCACCAAGGCCCCAGCCTTGAAGGCCAAGACAATGGCACTAGATTTGTGTGGCATTTAGGCACCAGTATCGAATTCTGCACGGTTTTGGGCATTTCGAGCCACCTGTTCGTGGCATCTCTTGGGAAAAACTGAGGCAGTTTTTCAGGGAGCTGTTAAGAGGACTTGGAAAGGAGTGTTGAAGGAGGGCTAAAGGAAATATTCTGGAGGATCATTAGGTTTAAAGAGGGAGCCTTGGGAGAGATTTTCCTCCATCATTGTGAGAGTTCATAGGCTTATTCTAGGCTTGTGAAAGCAAGTTTAGGTGAGTGAATTGTTGTGTTTGCGAGTGCTTGGGTGAAGAGTTTGCAGGAGAAAAGTAAGAACTTTGATGGATCATTCTCATGGGAAATTGAGGGAGAGAGATAAGTATATTTGTGTTTTGGGTTTGTAGTTTTTTGAAACACTTTTGTATGTTGAATCTCTTTGTATCAATGCATTCTTGTCGTGTTTTATCCATGTTTTCTGAATAAACATCTTTGCTTTTTCTTGTGGTGATGTAGTAGTTGTGCAGGAATATGGGTTTCAATTCTGAAATTGCCCTAAATTCAAATTGTAATGATTTTGCTCCCGTACTTAGTTTACTTTTCAATTTGGCCAATTGATCTGTTAAAATGTGTTGTGAACCCATAAGGACTCGAAAGAGCTTTGACATGAATGTCAAGGAAATCACGTTGAATTATAGGGTATCAAGCAAAAGTACAGTGTAGGGAGATAAACTTCATTTGGTTCAAAGTGAGACTCTTAATGAATTAATGTCACTTTAACCAAGCTTCTTTATACGCTCGGAAGAGGGTAAAAAAGATTTATATTTCTATTTGTCACTAACTTTATCTTATTTTATATTTCTTCCACATCTACGCTATACTATTATCACTGCAAGGAAAAGTAACTTAAACATTTGATACAACCAATTCACATAGCGTAGTTAGAATTTATGTAGGAGTAATATATATTATTTTAGTTGGATTGATAGTATAACTCAACTATTTGAAAATTTCAAACTAAAAACGAATTTAGTAGACTAGAACATTATTCTATTTTGGATTCCTATTGTTCTCTATGGTATCAACAAATTTGACTCGAAAGAATCCGCTACTACTCATACGATACGTACGAATTTAGTAAACTTCATTGGATTCCTATTGTTCCCTGTGGCACATCCACACCGCCCANTTCAACAACTTAGACTCGAAAGAATTCGCTACTACACATACGATATGTACGAATTTAGTAAACTTCATTGGATTCCTATTGTTCCCTGTGGCACATCCATACCGCCCAACAAAGAGAGTCGTCTTAGATAGTTTGGTCACATTAAACGTCAACCATCTACTGATCTGGTCAGGAGAGTAGATGTTTCAGATTTGACTTTTGATAAGAAAGACACAGGCAAGCATAAAAGGACGTGGGCATATTGTATAAAAAATGATATTAATCTATTAGAATTAAATGGAATCAGGACACATTGGAGAAAAATGATTCATGTAGACGGCCCCACTTAGTGGCATAAAGGCTTGTTGTTGTTGTTTTTTTTGTTGTATTATATTTGGATCTAAATCTCAACCATAATATTCTAGAAAAAAATATTGATTATTAAATCTTTTTCAAGTTATTATTAGAANGAGAGAGTCGTCATAGATAGTTTCGTCACATTAAACGTCAACCATCTATTGATCTTGTTAGGAGAGTAGATGTTTCAGATTCGACTTTTGATAAGAAAGGCACAGACAAGACTAAAAAGACATGGGCATATTGTATAAAAAATAATATTAATCGATTAGAATTAAATGGAATCAGGACACATTGGAGAAAAATGATTCATGTAGCTGGCCCCACTTAGTGGCATAAAGGCTTGTTGTTGTTGTTGTTTTTGTTGTATTATATTTGGATCTAAATCTCAACCATAATATTCTAGAAAGAAAATATTGATTATTAAATCTTTTTCAAGTTATTATTAGAATTTGATTATTTATTTCTTTTTTACTTAATAATATTCATTTTCTTGAACCTTTTTTTCACCACTATCATGATTTATTATTAGTAAACCTATCAACTTGTTTATCCTTATAATGCTATAATTTTTTGACTTATTATGTTTATTTATTGTAAAATTTTCATTTTTATTGCATATGTTAATTTTGATATTAGTATCCATTATTTTAAAATTGATAAAATAAAAAAAATTATAATGCAATGTCAAATGGTATGTATGTCTTATATTGTCAAAAACAATCGGGTCCTATGTCCATGTTGTAATGTTTCTATATCCTTTTGGGAGCATCTTATATCCTAAGTTGTACTGTTATACTTTTTTGCAGGGGCAATGTCCTCTGTTTCTTCTTGTGCTTAATTGAGTATTGTGTTTTATAGCTAGATTATTACCTACAAGTATGCTATGCTATATTTCGCAAAAGTTTACATGCTAGCAATCCCTGCTGTTATAAATCGTGAAAATTTTATCTTTTAATTGATTATTTGCTTTATTTCATAATATCTTAGACGATGGAAAAGGTAGATTCAATCAGGCGTTCATCTAAAACTCAGAATGCTAATCTTCCAGTTCTTGCCATTCTTGCGAAAGACATAGGCGATCTAGCTAAAAAAGAGAAAGACATTTTTAGTCCAATATTAAAGAGATGGCATCCCCTAGCTGCTGGTGTTGCAGTTGCCACTCTTCATTCTTGTTATGGAAATGAATTGAAGCAATTTATATGTGGTGTCAAAGATCTGACTTTTGACTCTATCCAAGTACTGAAAGCAGCACAAAACTTAGAGAAAGACCTTGTACTGATTGCTGTTGAAGATTCTGTTGATAGTGAAGATGGTGGTAAAGGACTTATACGTGAAATGCTCCCATATGAAGCTGAGTCTGTTATTTCTAGTCTAACAAAATCTTGGGTAAGAGCAAGGGTGGAGAAGTTAAGGGAATTGGTTGACAGAAACTTGCAGCAGGAGGTATTATTCCAATCTTATCTTTTGGGCTTTTCTTCTTATCTTTTAATGTTGCATTTTTATTTTGATCTTTTGCAAATATGAAATAGTTCAATAAGAGAGGGTTAAACTTGTTATCATCCTTCAATGAGTATTTGCCCACAAAACCTCCACAACATTCCCATTAGAGCAGACTTTAACCACCAAATCCTTAATAGACTGGTTTTAAGCGATAACTTATTTGGTCTACTTGTGATTTACTATGGTACTACTTATTTGTAGAACATTTAGCCCATGAATCGTTAAGTCAGTTTTAGGACAGTAGTGGTTGTGGATCTTACATCAAAGTTGTCATTGGATATATTATGTACGGATCCAAAATATAATTTATAGGCCCTTAAGATCTTGGTTTTTATTTATAGATTTTTTTACAAGTTGGTCTCTCTTCTTCAAGTCACATGTACCCTTTTGTTTAAAAAGTAATGCATTCAAAGAATTTAGCCATTTTTAAAAAAAATCGTAATCTAATAGATATATATGGAATAGATAGCACTCTGTGAATAAATGAATATGGAGGAACTAATGACTAATATTTTGGGATGAGGTTAATGATGAAGATGCTCATCATGACGATATCATCACATCATCATCATCTTCTTCATCATATTTGACCAAGAGATGTGATTCTTTATTTTTATTTTACTACTTTAAAAAATAAAAATTAAAAAAAAATAATGAGCATGTATGTTTGATTCACATGCATTGAATATTAAATTTTAATTTTAAAAGTATATAAAATAAATAATTTAATTTAAGCAATATTTTTCTTTTTTTTAAAATATATTTGCTAAAATTAAATTAATAGCTGCTTATCATTAATTTTATCCTTTTTAATTTGCTTTATTTTCTTATGATTTTCTTATGATATTTTTATAATATTTTTATTTTTGTTTTTTAAGAAAATAATCAAATTCCTTAACTTCAACCTTACAATCTATAATTTTATATTACTTTTGAACCTCTCAAAATTTTAATATATTTTTATATTATGAGAATGTATTATTATCTGTTTATACACACACATACATATATTAAATTTTGAATAAATAACATTATAATTTCAATGCATATTCACACTCTATTATTTCAATAATAAATCTTCTCGTGTTTGTATCCTATGTCAGTAATAATGCATCATAATTTGAGAGCTGTACTATTCAAAATCAATATAATTATAGATTAAGATACAATTGTGTTGGTGTTTTAGGGGACAACTTGCTCATGGGTATCCATCATTTTACATTTATTTTATGTGAATATTTGATAGGTTTGGGTGCCTCAGCATTGTTTTAGGCATGCACACGTATGACTTGGAGAAGAGAAAAAAGAGAGCAGAAGCTTAGGGCAAATTATAAATACTCGCGTCCAATTGAGGAGCCAAAATTTAATAGCATGGATGATGAATTAAAAAATTAAGGGGTGGTGAATATTTAAGTTTATGACTTCTTTCTTCGTAATTTTTTTAAAACTATTGTAAATATAATTATTAAATTAAACAAAAATTAATATTAAACTATTATTAAAGTATTTAAGTCTGGCTGGGTTAAATTGATATTAAAGTGTTTGAAGTTTGGCTACCAAAAATTTTAAAATTATTATAAATATAATTATTAAATGAAAAATAAAATTAATATTAACTATTATTAAGTATTTAAGTTTAGGAATGTCAAAATTTTGAGTGTATTATATTGAGGGCTACAAAAATTTCAATGCTCTGGACTCTATTTGTGTTTTTCTTAGAGAGCTTTAAGGGTCAATTTTTCAGAAGATAGATGAATTAAAAAAAAATATATTTCATTCAATTTTCACATTCATTCTAATGGTCACTATTTGTGGGTCCGTTTGGTTTGGACTCTTTCCATAAAGGAGGTTAATATGCTGTTTTGGAAAATATTTTTTTATAGTTAGGTTCAAAATTACTTTCAAAAACAGTTTTTTTAAAATTAAATTTATGAACTATTATTATTATTATTATTTACCCAAATGGTTTCAACAGTCATACGAAAAATCTAACCATATGAGCCCTTAACTTCTATATGATTATCTTGTGATGCTTTTATTAGTTTGGTGATAATGTTGTCAATTTAAGCTTTTGATTAAAATTTATGAACTAATAGTTCTTTTTTGTTTACCCGACTGGATTTCAACTGCCATGCAACCTACCTAACCAAATGACTCCTTTGATTACAGAATGATTCTCGAAACTGCCGTAGTGTACCGCATTCTATCATCACCCTCTATCCTAAACTGGCTAATTAACATCCACCAGAGACCCAAAACTAACTCTACCATTCTGTTATAATGTAACATAGCTAAATTAGTTTATATGTAGGCTTTGAAATTGCATTATAGATGAAAATGGAATACAAGTTTTGCACTATGATGTATTCTTGTTTCTCTTTTCTATTATTCTCATTTTAGTTCTCTGATACCGTATCAGAGTCAACAATCTACGCTGTCCTAACTTCTCCCTTCATATTTCTTTCGTTCCAAACCCATCTTCTCCCTTTCTCAGTCAACATTTCTCTTCACTTTGTTGCCCATGGCAGATACATTCACCACCTCCCAATCCAATACACTAGAAAGCTACTCAACTTTGGAAGTTCAAAGTTCTCAAAATTGGTCATGCCAAAGGGTTTGAAGGATATCTGGATGGCTCTACATCCTACCCACCTAGACAAACTACCAATATCGACGGAGAAGTCATTTTAAATCTAACCTATATCACATGGATGCTCATCGATCAAAATCTTGCAACTGCGCTCTACCCTACCATCTTGGACTCCATTCTTTCATATGTTCCAACGCCAATCTCTTGTTTTGAAATACACTCTTCGAATGTCATCTCCAATTCTCCAACAGGTATTGTATCATTAAACTTAAAAATGAATTACACCAAATTCTCTTTAGTGGTAAAACTATGACACCATACCTCTTAGACTTTAAAACCAAAACTGATGCCATCTTTGCTGTCGGGATTCCACTAAACTTGGACAATATTCTCTATATCTTGAACGGTCTACCCCCTCAATACCAAAATTTCAAAATATCTATTGGAACAAACCACCAACAAACTAGCTTAAATGAATTTTACTCCCTTCTATGCAATGAGGTGACTAATCAAGCTACCTAAGCAACTCGCAATAATCTCAATCCTTAATAACCCACGAATTATACAACACTTCCAATTGTACTACAAAGTAGTAGAGCCCGTTCTTTCTACAGATTATCTCCTAGAAGTCGATCATAACCTATTTCAGCAGCAGCTGGTCGAATTTTAGTCACCAACAGATGTGGTTGCTAGATCACTTCCATGATCATTTTGTCAAACATGTTACGAAAGGGGTCACTTTGCAATATGTTATTGCCATTGTTAGAACGTTATTTACAATAGCCTTTTCTCACTCCAAGCTTTCTTTGCTGGCGTTGGGAGCTCAACTAAGTGGTATATCAATTCAAGAGCGACAACCGAGCTCACTGCGGTCCCATTGATCTCTACAACTCTCACATACTAAAGCACATAGCAAGTCGCAATCGAAAAGGGCTACTCTCCCACGTGTCCACTTTTGACAAAGGTGTCCTTTCAATATCAACAAGTAAACTTCTTTTGGCTTGCTCTTTGATGTACCGAACGTTGTACAAGTAAACTTCTTTTATCTNGCTTGCTCTTTGATGTACCGAACGTTGTACAAGTAAACTTCTTTTATCTTGGTTTATTATGTTTTTCAAAAACTCATGTACCATTTTATTTGACACGAGTGCATTTCAAATTCAACGCTGGAAATGGGCCATCTTCTTCAAGAGGGTCCTTGTCACCATGGCCTTTTTCCAATCTGTTAGAGCAACACTCAACATTTAGCTCTACCTTCAAATAAATACTTTCTGGCTCATTGGCACCGAAATTTGGGGCATCCAATCACTGCCATACTCTGGATAATTTCAAAACATAAACTCATATACAAATTCCCCTTGAACCTCATGTATGCTCTTCATGTAACCTTGCCAAAAGAAACAAATTATCTTTCCGGAACTCTACTAATAGCTCTCATTTGCTTTCTTGCATTTACATTAATGTAGGGTGCCCTTTTCTCACCATCTCAAAGCATGGCTATAAATACTTTGTTGTATTCAGATAATTTGACATGCTTTTTCTGGTGTATCTCATGACATTAAATCAGAAACTCCCCATAAATTCATATTTTAAACATATGGTTGTACGGGAATGCTCATTAAAAATTAAAACTCTGTTCTAATAGTGCAGGCTAATATCTAAACTCTGATCTAAAACCTATTTCACCCAATTAGATATCATCCATTAGTACACCTGGCCACATACACATCAGAACAAAATGATGTTACCAAATTCAGGCACCATCAATCAATTGAAAGCATTTGTACTCTTTTGCTAGAAGCTAATCTCTGTCACCATCTATCCATTGACACTCTATTAATAGCTATATATTTTATAAGAGATTACTTTCATCTTTAATTCGTATGATTTCTCCATATCAAACTCTTCACAACAAGCCACCCTCATTTGCCTATCAGAATTCTACTCATAGTGCCGCTCACCGGCAATTGGCTAATTCTCAAAGTCAATATCTCCAATGCATTTCTTCATGGTATCCTCTCAAGGATTCATTGACTAACAACATCCCAACCATATTTCTTTCCTCAAAAAATTCTCTTTTAAGGACTTCATCAAGCCTCCCACCAGTGGTTTGCAAATTTCACCTGCCTTAAAAAATTGGTCTCTCCTCCAATACAATGAATCCCTTTCTATAATGTATAATTTTCGCTCTTTTTTATTATCATTATTTTAATCCTCCATCTAACCTCTATATGATTATAATGCGATGATTTCGTAAGTTTTATGAATTGTTATTGATTTTTAAAATTATTTTATCATATTTTAGATGTGGAATCCAAGGGCAAACAAAGAAAATTTCGCTCCTTCTGCCGTTGAAGTTCTTCGCTTGGTTGATGAGAGCTTGGATGCATTTTTTCAATTGCCCATTCCATTTCATGCAGCCTTACTTCCTGATTTGATTGTTGGACTGGATATATGTTTACAATACTATGTTGCAAAGGCCAAGGCTGGATGTGGTAAGTTTGAAGCTCCTATAATTTTCTAACATTAGCCTGTAATGTAAGTAG
>JXCR01036281.1:11509-58909 GCA_002079205.1 Phalaenopsis hybrid cultivar
ATAATATAACCTAAATAATACTATGCTAGATCATATAATATTGCTTAAATATTATCATTGTATTCCCGTAATAAAACATTTATACATAACCCCTTATATTTTTTGCACTATTATGTTTGATGTAGGTTTGTGAACCCAAGGTCCATCAGTTCTAGATGTCGACTATCTGTAGTTCGAGATGCACTTGATAAGGTCAGGCTTGTTGTATCCGACGAGATGATGAATGAGCTGAAAACCTTGAATGTTGATCAGTTCTTTGCACTTCCACCTTATCCCCAAGACGATGTGGTCACACTTCAAATATTGCAATGTTGGATACATGAAAAAATGGTTTTCAGAATGGGAGGGAAAGATCTGAGGATTAATCCCGATGAAGTTGCCCTCTTGGTTGGCATGCCAAATAGAGAAGTTCCAAAGTTGAAGAAAGTTCCATCCTGTGGCGTTGATGCCCGTCAAATAAAGGCTGATCTGTTGACCTTCGGAACTGGGGAGACTTCTGCCTCTTTTAATTAATTGTATATAAACTATCTGTTATCAAATTTATTTTTTTCGTCTAGTAATTTCAGTGTATCCAAAGGACTTTACATCTTTGGAGAGAATGTATATATGTTTGCTTCATTTAATTGGCCCGCTGCGCTATGCGAATATCTTATTGAGCAAATAAATGCGGTTGCCATTAAAATAAGGCGGAACCGGCCTTTGGGATATATAAATGGTTTTCTTTTTTTGCTAACGGTAAGTACATCGTATTAAAGCCAAATGCTATTTATTTCTTTGTGTAAAACTAAGTATCCGTTTGGGGTAGCTTATAAGTGCGGGCGGCGTTTTCAAAACGCCGCCGTAATGTTTGGTTCGCGCGTTTCACCAGCTTATCTGAAACTGCGTTTGGGTTTTTACACTAAACGCAGACCGCGGGNCACATCGTATTAAAGCCAAATGCTATTTATTTCTTTGTGTAAAACTAGGATCCGTTTGGGGTAGCTTATAAGTGCGGGCGTCGTTTTCAAAACGCCGCCGTAATGTTTGGTTCGCGCATTTCACCAGCTTATCTGAAACTGCGTTTGGGTTTTTACACTAAACGCAGACCGCGGGTCGACCCCTGCGATCNAAACCAATAGTCCAGCATGTCTTGCAAAGCAAAAACATAAATAAAAAGCACCTATGTTACATCTATTTCTAAACTTAGGATCCGTTTGGGGTAGCTTATAAGTGCGTGCGGCGTTTTCAAAACGTCGCCGTAATGTTTGGTTCGTGCGTTCCACCAGCTTATCTGAAACTGCGTTTGGGTTTTTACACTAAACGCAGACCGCGGGTCGACCCCTGCGATTGGCCCGCGGGCCGCGTTTCAGGATAAGCAGCTTATCCTGAAACGCACAAGCTGCCCCAAACGGACCCTTAGTTTATTCAAAGATGATCATGTTAGAAGTTTTACTATGAAATAATTTATTCTTGTTAAAAGTTATCATGATTAAATTTATTTCCTTGGCTTAGAGTTATTTCCTTTCCTATTTTATGTTTTATGTTGTTTCCATTATCTCCAAGTAATTAATATGAATTGATTAAATGGAGATATATGTGTTATATCTTTTCTTAGCAGTTATTTCTTTTTTATTGTCTTTCCTATTGTAGGATTCATGTAAGGATTATTTATACCCTTGTTTCATATTAATAATATTATTCCGCATTATTTTAAATTTCAACATGATATCAGAGCCAATTTCCCTACCTAGAGTCGCCGGTCCTCCCTCCAGAGCCGCCAGGCTCCCTTCCTGCCAACTCCCTGCAAAAAGGGAGGGACACTTTCTCTCCCTGCAGGTTGTCCGCAGGTCTTCTCGATTTGCAGAGTCGGGAGTTGTGATTTTGTCGACCTTCAAATAGCAGGAGTTCTCATTTCCAAAGCAAATCCCAACTCTCGAGCGGGAGTTTCTCTAGCACAAATCCCAACCTAGCAGAGGCGGTAACATTCTATCTCCAGTTTGCCTATTGGATTTAGTTCCTCTTTCCAACAAAAATAAAGAAAGGAGGACCTCTTTTCCCTATTGCCTTCCCCGATGGTTCTCCCATCTCCTCTGGTTCTCCCATCTCCGCTAATTCTCTCATCTTCGCTAGCTTCCCTGTCGGTTCTCCCATCTCCATTTTCCCTGCATGTTTCACCCGTTGATCCTTCGTGCAGGATTTTCTAGCCACCAAACCNTCACGTTTTAGGCTACGGTGAATGTTTCTGACAAGATGAAGCGAGTCCTAATGTTTCCTACAAAAGAGTTCAGGATGAGAAAAGCTAAGTTTAATTGTTCACAACAACAAACCTCCATCATATGCTTCCCATTTAAATCCTCGAGAGCAGCTAAGGCTTGCTCTTTGGTTTCATATTTAAGAAAGGCACAACCTGTTTTATTATAAAAAATAAATGGAATTAGTGTACCTACTGTGGATATGTAACTTAAAAGTATACATTCAGGTCAAAAAACAAAGTCAATGGCTAACTAGAAGATAAATAAGAAAGAAAACAGTACCTTTACTTGTTTTCTGAGAACCCCGAAGGATCTGCAAATCTTTTACATTGCCATACTTAGAAAACAAAGCAGTAATTTCTTCATCTGTTATGTTCTTCGGCAACATACCAACGAAAAGCTTATGCTCTGGAAAGGAAAAAAAACACAGAAATATCATCACGTCTAAACATAAAAAATTATCCGTCACATTCTTATTAGTGAATCCATGACAAGAAAACTATTTATTAAAAAAGTTCAAAATCAGTAATGATGCAAAGCAACAAGATTAGCTGAAATAAAAAAAATCAAAATTAAAGCATTTCAGTTCATAATAATTTTCTAACTAGCGCTGGAGTAAAATATGGCACACCTAGCCTTTCCAACTCGCCATCTGCATACTTTACTTGCAAAGGACTTGAAGCCTGAAAAAGTAACATAGACGTTAAAACTAAAGAAGAGCTGAAAAGCAATAATATAAAAAAAGAACTAGGGCAAACTGCATCTTTTAATACCAAATCAAACAATTATTTAAGGTAAATATGAAATGCACCGGAAAGCAAAAATTTTGTAAGCCGCTAAAATTAGTCATAAAAGTTATTGTCTGATTACACAATAGAGTTAATAAAACAAATGAAAATGCAATCGTACGATAAGAAATAACACTAGAAAAATATTGCAGGAAAATATATGAAGCTACATATTTCCGTCAGTATGTACAGTATTATATCTTCTTTCAATGATACATGTACCCATCAAACAATGTAACTTAACAGAGTTATGTGCATAAATTATGCATGGTATGAAACAGCGTAAAACTTACTGAAACAAAACAGAAATAGATGCAAAAAATATTTTTAAATATCTTTATTTATTTTTAACAAAATAATCGTTCTACCATCACCATCATTACTTCCTGTATATGAAGCAACTACATAAAGCAAGGGGATCGGAAGCCTGGAATTACACGATGTCTGTTCAGAATGGAAATTTGAAAATCTAGAATTACGAGAAAATAATGAACAACACAATGCTTCTGAGCATAACTGCACTGACAGAAAAACTAAGGTCTAATACAAATTCTGAGCATAATTGGCAAAATGCCAATGGTTCAGATATCAACTAGAACAAAATAGAAGATGGGACATTTTCATGTGAAGGAGAAGAGCGAACGAGTGAAGAAACAATAAGATATCGAACTCACAGATACTCCAGGAAAGAACATTTTCAGGTGTAGAAGAGGGTTCTAGTGAAGAGAGAGAGAGAGAACGCGGATAATTCCAATAAAAGTGTCACTAGCTGGATGCTACCTTTATGCACAAGCAATGCCTTTCAAGAATGACAACTTTAATCTATTATGTCAGTGTTCAAAAAGTATAACCATTCATAATTCATTTGACGGTAGAGGAAGTCATAGCAGTGTAAAAGTAAATTTAGAGTTGTCGCGCTAAAGGAAAATTATAAAATCATGAGGACACAACCTAGTTATTGCATTTGAAAGATTTAAAATTGGAAGGAAACTTGAAGCACTGACAAAAGATGACTTTATTTTCAAAGAGAGCAACAAAAATCTGTTATACTGACAGCCATTAGGAAGAAAGCACGGGTCAGGTGAACTCTCCCAACGTTTGGCTGGTTGAAGTTTTGGACAGCTATGCATTTTCATGAGCCAGCTGATGAACTCTGCTTTTCATGAGAATTTTGGCCAAATCACACTATCTCATATAAACAATATCACACACCCCAACCATGCAAAGAACATAGAGATAATATCACTAATTATAGTATGAGCGGGCGAATAATTGATTTTAATTTACCATTAGTTATTCACCACTCTCTCATATCTTGTTTGAATCAACACCGGTACCCTAAAATATTTAGTAATCGTAACCGAACACAGCTATAAGTAGCAACCAATTCTCACCAGAGACTAGTGCTTCAACCATGACAGACACCCCAAGTCCCTGTTCACTTTTCTAATATGATAACTGTTTGCAAGTTAGCAGCAACTTTCATAAGCGGAAGGTCATAATATTTGCAAGCACTACCTATGCTAAAGGATGTAACTCAATGGATATTGTAGTTACAAGTGCCACATCTGCCTAAACTTTTCGAAGTCTACTTTTAAAACATCGACACTATGGAACTAAACATGGCAGGCAGGAACGTTATTATGGGATTTGTCACATATGTGCAACCAAATAACTCTAGTACAAATTTAGAACCATGTTATCCATAAAATTCAGCCTTTTACAAAGGAAAAAAATCACATGCATGATGAGTTCCTTATTTGACAGAACATAAAATTTCAAAAGCAAGGGAATTTTTCAACAAGCTACAGTACATGAAACACCCAAAACTACTTACTACTCACTTGAACATTTATGGAAAAATTACTCCTTTATCCCTATACAATAAAAGAAAAGACAATGATTCAGTTTCTTACAGATCAATCACAAATGCATTTGTCTAATCGAATTAACAAAGTGGAATAAACTATCAATCAATTAAAAAACTTCCAGAATGTGATTAGAAGAGAGTATCTGTCGACTTCCAAGATAGACGCACAAAACATATTTAACAACTATGATTGTAAATTTAGAAGCATTTGGAAAACCAGTGAACCAATAGTCCAGCATGTCGTGCAAAGCAAAAACATAAATAAAAAGCACCTATGTTACATCTATTTCTAAACTTAGTTTATTCAGACATGATCATGTTAGAAGTTTTATTAGGAAATAATTTATTCATGTTAAAAGTTATCATGATTAAATTTATTTCCTTGGCTTGGAGTTATTTCCTTTCCTATTTTATGCTTTATTTTGTTTCCATTATCTCCAAGTAATTAATATGAATTGATTAATTGGAGATATATGTGTTATATCTTTTCTTAGCAGTTATTTTTTTTTTATTGTTTTTCCTATTGTAGAATTCATATAAGGGTTATTTATACTCTTGTTTCATATCAATAATATTATTCCGCATTATTTTAAATTTCAACATGATATCAGAGCCAAATTCCCTACCCAGAGTCGCTAGTCCTCCCTCCAGAGACTCCCTTCCTGCCAACTCCCTGCAAGAAGGGAGGGACACTTTCTCTCCCTGCAGGTTGTCCTCAGGTCCTCGCCACCGGAGTAGATCCCTACAGCCCCTCTGAAGCATTGCCTCCTTTTTTTGTCGTGATCCCGCACGATTCTCTCCCTTCTCGATCTGCAGAGCCGAGAGTTGTGATTTTGTCGACCTTCAGATAGTAGGAGTTCTCAATTTCAAAGCAAATCCCGACCCTCAAGCGGGAGTTTCTCTCTCTAGCACAAATCCTGACCTAGCAGAGGCGGCAACATTCTCTCTCTAGTTTGCCTATTGGATTTAGTTCCTCTTTCCAACAGAAATAAAGAAAGGAGGACCTCTTTTCCCTATTGCCTTCCCCGATGGTTCTCCCATCTCCTCTGGTTCTCCCGTCTCCGCTAATTCTCTCAGCTCCGCTAGCTTCCCCGTCGATTCTCCCATCTCCATTTTCCCTGCATGTTTCACCCGTTGATCCTTCGTGCAGGATTTTCTAGCCACCAAACCTCCCAAAAAACTCCTTCCAGGACCGTCGGTGCACCTACATGCTACCTCACCACCAACACTCCCTCCAATAGTCTTTTTTGCCGCCGGAACTAGCTCTGAAAATGTTCCCCTGCATATTTCAAACAGTTGGACCCCTTCCCTACATACCTGGCAACTGGACCTTCTGCCAGAACTGTTGAATCTCTCCCTACAGGTCCTTAACAGTCGGAAATCATCTCTGTCTACTGGAAAACTTTCCTGTAGACCTTAATGGCACCTTCCTGTAGGCCGCAAATTCCGGCAGCCACCTCTGTGGCGTCATCTGTCGTTTAACATGCATGGATTGTGGAAACAAAAGGAAACTTCTTACAAAGGAGTTCATCTTTGGTTTGCCTTCAAAACGACTTTAGGAAGGTTATTACAAAGGTGAGACTGGATGTATCCTTGAATGGTATCCCAGCAGCCGGCCTACACGCCCTGCTCCGTCAGTTGCCTCCCTGCTACCTAAAAGAAAACCTCTCAGCCCATTCGTGAAGCAAGACGACGGAGAAGATATGATTCTCAAACCCATAGATACTTACTTCCAACTCTTTCTGGACTTCTCTTTCACCACCTCATTTTTCTCAAGTAATTGTTGGGTTGAAGCAACACACGGATTCAATTTTCTCAAGATGAACCAAATTATTTTGGTGAAGAATACACGGATTCCTTTGAAGAAGTTTGTAGATAATTGAAGCTAAATTATTAATTTTGGAGAAATCTTATACTTAGATTATTTTTAAATTTAGTTTAATATTATTAACTTAACTCAAAAAAAATAAACAATAGGATATACATCTTTCCTACATGGCATAATTTATAGAGTGATGTGATAGAAATCTTGATACGTAGGCAAGATATCTAATTTGGTTTTTAAATATTGAATAAGAACAAAATGTTGAATTTTTTAAAAGATTAATTTCTAAAAAAACAAAATGATGACAATTTTTTTATTTGCATTAAAATTGAATAAAGTTTGTGTGGAATTTTTTAATAAGATTAACTTAAAATTTTATTTGTCATTTAAATTTAACTTCTAAAAATAATAAATTAACAAATTTAGTTACACTAAATATTAAATAAAATTTGAATATTTTTTTTCTTACAAAAATGACTTAAAAAATTTATTTCTCATTTAAATTTTATTTCTAAAAAATAATTATTAGAATACAGTCAACATTATTTAAAAAAATATTAGCACAANACACAAAAATACCCACCCAACCTTTATTTATCTTGTTATTTCTAAAAATTCAACTATATTTTTGCATCTCTAAATCCCAATCAAATTACATTATCTATCTTTCCTCTTCATTAATATCATTTTCGTTGAAAACTTAATATTTATATTTAGATTTGATTTGAAAAAATGAATTAAAATTAAATTAACATTCTTAAGAAAAATGATATTGGCAAAAATCGCTCCTACTTGTCAAGTTTTTTATCATATCGCTCTAAAAATCGAGAAACATAGATCTTATATATATATGTGTGTGTGTGTGTGTGTGTGTGTGTGTTTTATGTAATTTTGCATGGTGCAGCTCAAGAAACCTATTTGAGTATGTGCATATTTCCTCCAATTTTATTTTATTTATTTATTTATTATTATTATTATTTTGTGGCTTGAGCATTGCCACATCTTTTGATGTGTTTTAATGTCAATTTGCATATCGTAATGCATGTTTATTAACACTGTCATTGTTGGTCCCAAACCCGGATGTGAAAAGTGAAAGGTTGCATTAGGTAGTCGAAAACCAACATAAAACATGCTGAAAAAAAAAATCATGACATGAATCATTTTAATCTTTGTGTAAGTGCTCAGGGCGTCCCCTGGAAACGACGTGTTGTATAGCCTGAATACAGTGAAAAGTGTGCAAGGGTCACTACACCGGCGCCCGTAGTGTCAAATAAGCAAAGATTCCCACATTACAGACGGATGCGAGTAAAGATGTTAGTCCATAAAACTAATTAAATTAATATTATGATAGGATATTGGAATATAGATACTCTCAATGGTAAATTCATGGAATTAGTTGATATTATGATTCATAGAAAGATTAATATCTTATGTATTCAAGAAAAAAATGGGTTAGAGAAAAAACTAAGGAGATTAATAACTTAAGTTTTAAACTTTGGTATTCTGGTAAGAGTCGCACTAAAAATGATGTAGGTGTAATTATAAATAAGAGTTTGAAAGATAATGTTAGCCAAATATTTTCCTTTTTCTATTAGATTACATCAGGGATCGGCTTTAAGCCCATATCTTTTTGCTATAGTTATGGATGGTCTTACTGGACATTTACAGGATGATATACCTTAGTGTATGTTTTTTGTTGATGATATCCTTCTCGTGGATAAGACAAGAGAAAAAGCCCAAGAAAAACTTGAATTGTGGAGGTCTACATTGGATTCTAAAGGCCTTCATTTGAGTAGAACTAAAACTGAATACATGGAATGTAATTTTAGTAGTAGTAATAGCTATAGTGCCAAAAGTGTGACTTTGGGTGATCAAATTATTAAAAGGTGCGAACGATTTAGATATCTCGGGTGAAGGTCTACATTGAAGTCTAAAGGTCTTCGTTTAAGTAGAACTAAAACTGAATACATGGAATGTAATTTTAGTAGTAATAGCTCTAGCGACAGAAGTGTGACTTTGGGTGATCAAATTATTAAAATGTGTGATCGATTTAGATATCTCGGGTCTGTTGTTCAAAGCAATGGTGATATAGATGGGGATGTTAATAGTAGAATTCAAGTTGGTTGGTTGAAGTGGAGGAATGCTTCGGGGCTTTTGTGTGATAGCAAAGTATCGCTTAGACTGAAAGGAAATTTTTATAAGACGGTGGTGAGAGTTGCAATGCTCTATGGCGTTGAATGTTGGCCTTTACAAGAGAAGAATAATACTAAGTTAGACCTAGAAAGACAGGCTTATTGTATAAGAAATGATCTTAATTTATTAGAACTAAATGAAAATATGACACTAAATAGGACGCAATGCGGAAAAAAGATTCATGTAGTCGACCCAACGTAGCGGGATTAAGGCTTTGTTGTTGTTGTTGTTGTTGTAATTGTTGGGTTGAAACAAGAATTGGCATGTCGGTACATTCATAATTCTCTCAAACTCTATGCAGGTCCTTCTCTATTTTTGTCCTTTGCCACCAGAACTCTCCCTGCAGCCGAAAGTATCATGTTGCAAGCTTTTCCTACAACAAACCCTACTNAACGCAATGCGGAAAAAAGATTCATTTAGCCGACCCACGTAGCGGGATTAAGGCTTTGTTGTTGTTGTTGTTGTTGTTGTTGCTGTTGTTGTTGTAATTGTTGGGTAGAAACAAGAATTGGCATGTTGGTACACTTATAAATTCTCTCAAACTCTATGCAGGTTCTTCTCTATTTTTATCCTTTGCCACCAGAACTCTCCCTGCAGCCGAAAGTATCATGTTGCAAGCTTTTCCTACAACAGACCCTACTCCAGAGCTTTCCCTGCAGCAAACCCTCCTCCGAAGCTTTTTCCTGCATCAGGTCCTCCAGAATCTTTCCTGCAACAGACCTCCTCCGAAGCTTTTTTTGCATCAGACATCCTCCATAACTTTCTCCTGCAGCAACCTTTATTGTGGAGCTTTTCTTGTATGAGGCTCTCCTCCGAAGTTTTTCCTGTATCAGGCTCTCCTCCAGAGCTTTTCCAGTAGTAGGCCCTCATTTGAAGTTTTTTTCCTGTATCAGTCACTTCTCTGGAACTTCTCGTGCAGCAAATCCTCCACCATAAATCTTCCTACAGCAGGCCCTCCTCCAAAGCATTTTTCTACATCAAGTCATCTTCCAAAATCTTTCCTGCAGCAAGCCCTTACTCCAGAGCTTTCACTGCAGCAAACCCTCCTCCGAAACTTTTTCCTGCATCAGGTCCTCCAGAATCTTTCCTGCAACAGACCCTCCTCCGGAGCGTTTTTTGCATCAGACCTCCATAACTTTTTCCTGCAGCAACCTTTATTGTGGAGTTTTTCTTGTATGAGGCTCTCCTCCGAAGTTTTTCCTACATCAGGCTCTCCTCCGGAGCTTTTCCAGCAGTAGGCCCTCATTTGAAGTTTTTTTCCTCTATCAGGCACTTCTCTGGAACTTCTCCTGCAGCAAGTCCTCCACCAGAAATCTTCCTACAGCAGGCCCTCCTCCAAAGCATTTTCCTANCTCCTCCGGAGCTTTTTTTGCATCAGACCTCCTCCATAACTTTTTCCTGCAGCAGTCTTTACTGTGGAGCTTTTCTTGTATGAGACTCTCCTCCGAAGCTTTTCCTGCATCAGACTCTCCTCCGGAGTTTTTCCAGCAGTAGGCCCTCATTTGAAGTTTTTTTTCCTGTATCAGGCACTTCTCAGGAACTTCTCCTGCAGCAAGTCCTCCACCAGAAATCTTCCTACAGCAGGCCCTCCTCCAAAGCATTTTCCTACATCAAGTCATCTTCCAAAATCTTTCCTGTAGCAAGCCCTCCTCCGGAGCTTTTATTATAGCGAGTCCTCCTCCGGAGCTTTTCCGCAGCAGGCCTCCACCTAAATTCTTCCTACAGGCCCCCCTCTAGAGTTTTTTTCCTGCAGCAAAGCCTACCTCTGGAGCTTTTATTTTTTTTCTGCAGGTCATACCCTGCAACTTTTCTAGTTGGTTGACTTCTTCTTTACAAACTTTACTATATAAAAAAGGATCTTAATTTATTAGAATTAAATGAAAATATGACACTAAATAGGACACAATGGAGAAAAAGGATTCATGTAACCAACCCCACGTAGTGGGATTAAGGCTTTGTTGTTGGTGTTGTTGGTGTTGTCGTTGTTGTTGTAGAAGTTATGAGGATTAAATTTATTTTCTTGGATTGAAGTTATTTCCTTTCCTATTTTATGTTTTATGTTGTTTCCTTTATTTTCAAGTAATTAATATTAATTGATTAATTGGAAATATAGGTGTTATATTTTTCCTTTCCTGTTATTTATTTTTTATTGTCTTTCCTATTTTAAAATTCATGTAAGGGTTATTTATACTCTCATTTCATATCAATAAAATTATTTTGTATTATTTTGAATTTCAACAGATCATAACATAATTATTTTAAATTATTATCACTATTATTAAAGCGCAAATTTATATATGCAGCACCAATGAAGAAGGGTAAGAATACTACAAGCATTGAAAAGTTATAAAAATATCAAAAAAAAAAAAAAAGAAAACAATTACAGAAATATGTTTCTCTACAAAACGATATAAGCCTGTCGTTTCATTTGCTTTCAAACAATTAAGTTAATACAGTTTNCAGCAAGCTTTCCTCCAGAGCTTTTATTATAGCGAGTCCTCCTCCGGAGCTTTTCCGCAGCAGGCCTCCACCTAAATTCTTCCTACTTGCCCCCTCCAAAGCTTTTTCCTACAGCAAAGCCTACCTCTAGAGCTTTTTTTTTTTTCGGCGGGTCATACCCAGCAACTTTTCTAGTTGGTTGTTTTCTTCCTTACAAACTTCACTGTAACATTATCTATAGAAGTCTTCCACCTATCTACAGACACTACAGAAACTAAATCAACGACAACCGCAGTCAACTAAATACTCTTAAGGTTGATTGTCAAGTGTGGGAATGAAAACTTTAAGTTCTACTTTACAAAGAATTTTCTTCGCCCATTATTTGATATATTCAAATTCAGGTTGAACATGGTTTTCAACCATGTTTCAACTTGAGGGGAGTATTAGAAGTTATATTAGGAACTAACTTATTCTTATTAGAAGTTATGAGGAATAAAAGAGTAGATGTTTTAGATTCGACTTATGCTAAGAAAGGCAGAAGTAGACCTAAGAAGACTTGGGCTTACTGTAAAAAAAATGATCTTAATTTATTAGAATTAAATGAAAATATGACACTAAATAGGACACAGTGGAGAAAAAGGATTCATGTAACCAGCCCCACGTAGTGGGATTAAGGCTTTGTTGTTGGTGTTATCGGTGTTGTTGGTGTTGTTGGTGTTGTTGGCGTTATTGTTGTTGTTGTAGAAGTTATGAGGATTAAATTTATTTTCTTGGATTGGAGTTATTTCCTTTCCTATTTTATGTTTTATGTTGTTTCCTTTATTTCCAAGTAATTAATATTAATTGATTAATTGGAAATATAGGTGTTATATCTTTCCTTTCCTGTTATTTATTTTTTATTGTCTTTTCTATTTTAGAATTCATGTAAGAGTTATTTATACTCTCATTTCATATCAATAAAATTATTTTGTATTATTTTGAATTTCAACAAATCATAACATAATTATTTTAAATTATTATCACTATTATTAAAGCCTAAATTTATACATGCAGCACCAATGAAGAAGGGTATGAATACTACAAGCATTGAAAAGTTATAAAAATATCAAAAAAAGAAAGAAAGAAAACAATTACAGGAATATGTTTCTCTACAAAACGATATAAGCCTGTCGTTTCATTTGCTTTCAAACAATTAAGTTAATACAGTTTTGATTTATGCAGAAAAGTGCAAATAAAGCACTACAGTACATGTGAACCTCCGACGTGGCTTCACTTCTAAGGTCAACAATCTTGTAGTGGTTAGAACATCATCATGAGAATACCTTTGACTTTGTTTTACGCCAAAAAACAAAATACATTAAAAGCACAACGTTACCAAAGCCATAGCATAGTCGTACAAGTCGCAGAAAAGATGCTTTCATTGAATGCACTGTTGTTGAGAAATTTTGTTAAGAGAGTTGGCAAAGAAACTATTCAAGTGGACTTAAAACCAGTGATGGTAGGCACGTTCAAGGCGAAATGGTTGCTTAATCCTTGAAGCTCAATGCACAACATCCCCTAAGAAAAGTCACCTATTTCAATTATGTTGAATATTGCTAGAGTATAGAATGACAATCATGAAATTAATATTACACTATAGTAGGCAATAAAAATTCATTTTCAAAATTTATTTCAATCCAAAAACCAAAATGGAAAAATCTTTCCATCCATACTCTTTTCACCATGACCATGTTTGTACGCNCTAGAAGCCCTTGCTACCTGAATTTGATTTGACATGTATTTTAGTGAGTATAGTTTCCTGTCATTTTCGACTAATATTCCTTAAATATCATCTCAGGTAAAATATTTATCATCAAACAACTTATTTGTGGGTGCTAATTAGCTTAGCTGATAAAGAACTTAGAAGTTGTTGCCCAGATCCTGAAATCAAATCTTGAATACATCAAATTTGTACTTCAGTAATCATCATAACAAACAAAGAAATACTATATCATCAATATTTAAGATATTAGCACATATCTATTCATTAAACTACTCATTAATATCATCAAGGACATTAAGAGAGAAATCAATGCCACTCTGCATCTCGTGATAAGTCCTAAGAGCTTGATTTTACTTCACATAAAATCATGTAGTTTTTTTATCCAATGTGTATCTAGAAAACATTTCTAAAGTTCCTAAACATTTATCATATTTATTACTTTGATATAGGTTTCACTTCATATATTATGGTTGCAATGTTTTAAAATCATAATCAATTTTTTTCATTAATGAGGTAAGTGGTAATCGCCGAGGGCCTTAAACCTAGATGCTCTACGAGGTGACCGCTTCAGGGAGTGTATGCAGATGAGAATAATCAATCTATTGATAAACAAGAAGACAAGGAGAGAGTGATGGCCAAAAGATAGAGCATTTCTAAGGAAATGTATGGTGGTAGGATTTTAGAAGAGAATATATAGTGAAATGAGAGAGAGGGGGGGTGTGATGATTTCCATGAACGTCACCTCAGCTGGTTCACAAACTAAATTTTTGGACAAAGCACGGTTCTTCTACCATTCACTCGTACACCCCTTATAATACAAATGATCGACTTTGAAATCTTAAATATACTAATAAAGTTAAAATTACATTAATTTTCAGTATGAATATGCATAATTTCCCAATTTGAATTTGAATTTTTTAACATCCTATGACTTAAATGAATCTTTGAATGATTCATAATATCCATATTTTTTATTGTAAGGCAGCCAAATTGAATGCTTAAATTATAACATCAAATTTTGAAGTTTTAACCCTTTCTTGAATGCTTGCGAAACTGTCACTTTGTTGATGCTCTTAATGATCTAGCAACTCCTCATTTTAATGATATTAAAAAAGTAACTCCCAGATATCTGAATTTTTTGTAACTCTTTTACCTCACTAATGATGATGACGAGGGGCCAACAATATAAATGAAGATAAGGGATCACATCTAACTTCAATCATAACATAATTAGCTTCATTTAATTCAACTACTTTCAACTACCAACTTCCAAGAAACTTAACTGACTATTGAAAAAAAATGACAACAATAATTTGAATGAAAATTAGACTAAGATGGACAAGAAGTAATCTTCCTTTTCTAGATGTATCTTAAAATAAGTTTCCTCCACTTGATGAACTCTATTCCATAGAGTTAATAGTGTTATAGTGAAGTGAAAGAGCCAATACTCAAGTGCTGAATTGGTCCTGGAGTATTTATTGCTTAAGGTGCATCCTATAGTACAATACATGTAGTAATTAAGATAACTAAAAACTCCAGCAACTGTAGAAGTGAACTTATATCGCATGCAAGTGGGTTACTTTGACAATACCAATGCTTTATACATTTCATCGATGGTAATATGTCTAAAGGCTAACTCAGATGGCAATCATTCAATTTAATAATACTATATACTTTGAAGCATCTTATCGCTTTCTTGTGAGTAGAGTACCAAAGTAGTCCCTTGGCTATTTACATTGGGTCACTTTAGTCCCAAAGTTTATAAAAGTGCTAAATTAGTCTCCATATTGTTTTAATAGAAGTCAAAATATTCCTCATTAAGGACTATTTCAACCCATACTATACAGTATGGGGACAAACTCTGGGAATAAAATTTTCCCTTGCAAAGAATCTGGAGACCATTTTGACACTTTTTTCATTTTTATGTAGTAAAAATGAGGGTGAAATAATGTATAAATTTTATTAATATACTCATATGATGGATACTTGTGGAAATAGCTATAGATAGTTAATATTACTTATGTCGAACGATTTTAGCACATGTAAATGAAGAACATGAAATTTTGTAGTAGTTTCGATATATTATGTTGAAATAAATGATGTATTAGATTAGGTGATCTCATGAATAAGCCTTTTTTAGCAGTATACATGTTATGGTTTTTAATACTTTTCATAGCATCAGATTAATATAAATCAAGAATAAGTTTTGGAGCATGATGAGTTTTTGAGATCACAACAATTGTTTCTTAAGTAGTAGGATAGGTCATCTTCCATAAGGTGGTTAAACTTATTATTTCGGTTGATAGCGTGTATGCAGTTTTCACCTTTCAGTGCATGAGGGCAAAATTTCAATCATTGGAAATGAATTGATAGGATTTTCAAAAGCTACACTACTGAGTAGATCATAAAAAATATCAAATGAGTAATGTTGCATTCCAAATATAAATGTCAAAAGAGATCAGAGGAAGTGTATGAATAAGGTGATGATTCAATAAGTGCATCTCAAATTAAAGTATTCATGGGACTCTTAACAAATAATAATGTGTTTTTTTCAAGAAACAAAGCCTCATTAAATGATTGATTTATTAATTAATAGTTGTTTCCAAGATTAGAGGGCAGTCATTTTATTGTAGGTGATGGATTCCTGTTACGATTTATGAGATTTATGTTGGGGTATAAATTCCTTCGTGGGTTTGAATGAGTGTATTTTGATATGTTTGTTTTTATGTTTTATATAGATATTATCATGACCCTCATACATAACATTCATATTATCAATTCACAGTTTTTTTAAAATGATATGTACTCCTAAAAGAAGGCATTACATCAAATTTTATCTTCATGGATACCTAATTTAATGGGAACAAGGCACCTACATGTCAAAATCAATGACTAGTTTATATCCCAGTAACATGAAAAGTGTGATGACAGGGCTCAAATTTTAGGTTAGCTCTCATAGTGTTTAAGTAGATACACAATGGAATAATGTATTGTTCCCACCAATGATCATCCTACATTTGCTATTACAGATTATAAATATTCAAAGGTTTCATTGTTTCTTAGGTTATGATAATAAAGTTATAATGTATGGTAAGAGAGGGAATGGGTTACACTACTTATATTGGAGAGTTCTAATTATTGTCCTTATATTGAACAAAAAAATCCTAATATTCCTTGAAGAGTTTTATGAATTGTTAGGTTTTTCACCATCCCTAATTTCTAGTTCAAATTTCATCTAGCAATGATCCTCATTTCTAATCATATAACTTTTGACAACCTATTTATCCTTTCTCATTGGCTAATAAAGAGGAATTAGGGTCCATGACGTTAGCTAATAACTAATGAAAATGCAAATGTCGTGGTGCTTTTGAAAGAATTTTAAAAGAAATAAAGAAAAAGAAATGATTTTAAAATATAGTGGTTGAATTAAGTTATGAAAAGTCTACAAGAATCTTTCATGGGAATATTATGCTTTTCTCCTCAAGTAATTTATTTCTTTCTGATAAAATTCTTTTAGGTTTGCATCTACACACAAGTCACTTGTATACTTTAAGAGAGAAATTATTAAATTTTTGGGGCTTTTTCTGTTTTTGCACCTACAAATAAAAAAAATGTTTCACAAATTAAATTTAAATTACCCAAATTCTATATAAGAAATGAATAATATTTAACAAATAAATTATGAGTAACTATAATATTTTATAGATGTCGCCAACCAATTTTATAAATATAAATACGCATTTATGAGTTTTTTTTTTTCGAGGCGAGCGCTTCAACCCAAAACCTTGGGATGCTTCACTTTGTTTACAACCAATGTGTTACTCATTCAAGCAAAAGCATCTATAAGTTAGAGATTAAAACCAAAATAGCTTACACTTATACCCCAATGATTGTGACTTTAAATCACTCTCAAGGGTTAAGAATTATTTTATCGTGGAGCACAAATCTTGCCACAATTAACTCTCAAGTATATAAAAAGTTTGGTCGGGTTCATAATGGATTGGGTAAGGCTTAAGGTGGTGTTTACTACTTCAATGAAATCAATTACCACTTAAGCTTATCAAGACACATGTAAGACTATTGAATTCTATACAAGTAATAATGTATCAATTAAGGATCTCAACAAATATACTAGACAAATTTACCCAGGATTGAAAAAAAATCTACCACTCATTGAAGCAAATTACTGAATATTATTGGAGAGTTCTTTCTTAAAATTCCATAAGGCTTATTGACTTGGTGGGTAAGCATTCTTAGCTTTCAATTTCTCTCCTTGAAGTATCCAAGATGATGAGATAGAATATTTTACCATGATACGAAAGTGTAGTGGTGGTGGATAAGAATAGGTGGTTGATTGTTGGAGGAAAGGCTCAGAGAGAGAATAATTGAGAGCTAAAATAATTGTAAGGATAGGATTGTTGCATCAATTTTTTATGAGAAAAGAGAGTAGAGAGGAGAGAGGGATAAAGGATAAGAGAAATGATGAGCTTGGTCAAGCTCAACTTGGTTATTTGGAAAACTAAGCCTAAATTATGAAGCTCTATTGCAAGAATAACATAAATTTGAGAACAAAGCAAAGATTTTCTATTTCATTCATCTATATTCAAATTATGTTCATCTTCAACATAAAAAAGGTTTTGTGTAACTCCCAAATTTAATTTTGAATTTTAATAGACCCAATGACTTAAATGAAGCATTGAGTGATTTTTGTAAACTCCATATTTTAAATTCTAGAAGCCTTTGAATTGAATGCTTAAATTATAAGATCACATTTTGAATTTTAAAGTCTATTTTGAATGCTTATGAAATCGGCACATTAATGATGCTTGCAATGATCTTGTAGCTCCTCAATTTAATTTATCATGAAATGTAACCATTCAAATTGAATTAAATTGTAAGTCCCTTCATTAATGATGTTAATGATGATGAGGGGCTTGCAACATAAATGAAGAGGAGGGATCATAATTGACTTCAATCAAACTAGAAATACCTTCCTTTACTTCAACTATTATCAACTACGAACCAACTTCTAATTACCAACTTTTAACTACCGACTTTCAAGTAAATTATCAAATTCCAGAGAAAAAATTATAGTAAAAATTTGAATAAAATTATATTGAGATGGGTATTAAGTTATTGTCATTTTATAAGCTTTTCCTGCATCGCACCTTTGTAGTGATGCCAACCAAAGAAGGGTGTGAAGCACTATAGCCTCTCCTCACCCAACCAACAAAGACAACATCCGGAGCACCATTTATAACACGAGACAAAACAGGAGAGAAGATTGGGAGAACAGATTTCTAGCAAAGGAAAATGAGATTTTTAGTGCATGAAAATTATAATTAAATAAAATCACTACAAGAAAAATTACTTGCTAGTGGATCTTCTCTTCCTATCTCCCTCTAAATTTTTATTCCTAAACATAACAATGGAAAGTAGGAGTCACAATCATCCTACCAATTGGTTCTTCAAGCCAGTTTGCTAAATTAATGCATCCATACATCTGCAATGCAACAAAATCTTACCACATCAAAATCTTTTGGTGAACTGAGTTCATCCTTTTTTTCTAATTAGCTCTTGTTCATCTTGATTTAAAACCTGGAAATGGATTTATTTAAAACAAAGATCATTAAGTATTTTCCTTAAATTTCACATTTTTAATCAAATTATTCTACGAGTCAAGATGGACGCTCAAGATAGCTATCTATAGCACGGAAAATAACATCTATTATTTGAAAACACTAATACGAGTAAAATCCATTGGTATGAACATCAACTCGTCAGCACGTTGAATGCCTTTTCAATGAGTCAAGCCATAACCCTTATCAAGATATGACTTCTCTGAAGAGAGAATTTCATTCAAACAAGCCCAGGCAATTGAATAAAATCCACATTGCCTACTTCAATTAGGGCTTACCAACTTCAATTCGGACTTCACATAGGGAGGATTTACTTATGCATTGTCACATATAGTAAAATCCAAGCCTTGCCGCAAACCCGACAAAACTATAGAAAGTTGCTCTGATTCTTTAAGGACTGTCCGGTAAAAGATTTATTTTAAGTTATTAGCATTTAGTAAATCCGGATTTACCAAATCCGGGTTTAAATCCGGATTTACCAAATCCTGTAAACCCGGATTTACTAAATCTTGAATGAAAAACCGTCTCGCAATGAAATCTTCTAAATCCCGCGAATCCATTAAAACAGTTTGGGAAGTTCTATGTAAATCCATTGCGATCCCAATCGCTCTCGTTGTAAATCCCATAAATCTTTTAAGTACACCGATTCGTGGGATTTAGGATTTACGGAATTTACGGCCGAAATCAGCAAAATCCGAATTTATCAAATCCGCGCCTTCATCTTGTCCAAAATGACTGTCTGGCAAGATTTAGCTTAAATCATGCTCTAAATCAGTTACCAGACAGCTTATTTCCCTGCATTTGCATGACTATATCGCGCTATAGTTACTTGAGGATCATGGTTTCTAACACAGGTTTGAGAAAATTTCCATTTTTATAAGTATATATTTATTACAAAAAAACCCGATAAAGAACATTCTAGCTCCGCTAAAATCCGTAAGAAAATCTGGATGTTGGTCTACGAAATACATTTACGACATAGCCCCGGTATCAGCTCTCATACATTGAACACAAAAACGAAAATCTGAATCAAACATTACCTGCCCCCAGCTTTTCCCAATCACAAAGGCAAGATCAAAAGAATTCAGACCAAGAAAAGTACGGATGGAAAGCAAGATTGACATCGAAACTTACTCCAGGGAGCGTTCTTTTATTGTGACAGGCATTGACTGCCTTGTCGGCTTCCTGCCTAGAAGGACAGATCAAGAAGCAGCAACCTGCGAGAAATAAAACATGAGGCCAGAAAGGCCAGTGCGGCCAGTAAATCCAGCATTAAGTCAAATTTAAAAGCCAGCATTCCCGAGATCCGGCCAAAAGCGACGAATACGAACGAGACGAATCGAGAGAAAAGAAGAAGAAATCGATTACCCCGCGAGGCTTTCGTGACTTTGTCCTTGATGATATTCACTTCGTCAACCAGGGCCACCTCCTTGAACATTGCGAGCAGCTGTTCCTCCGTCATGTTCTTCGGCACCTGACCCACGAATAGCTTCACGCTCTCTTCTCCTCCATCATTCTCTTCTCGCCCTTCCGCACCAGCACTTGTAATAGCCGTGTCGACGTTTTTACCCTCTCCATCCGCCGCCATTCTCCTCCCAATCAACTCTCTTTCTCTCTCTCTCTCCGCCTCGCTGAATCTTCGACGTGATCTCGCTAGCTGCGGTAATGTCGATGGACAGTTTACTAATTAGAGATAACAATTTCATTTTCAACCGTTGAAGGGCATTGGAACGAAGAAAAGGGCTCGAAGAGACTGATAATTTGCCATTCAGAAAAAAATGCGATTTGGCGGAGAATTGGTAAATCTTAGTTAGCCCTTCTCATATTCTGGCCTCGGAGGATACTCAGATTATCATATTGTACCTATGGGCCAACAATAATATTTTACCAACTTATGAATTTTGTTGGCATTTGACTTATATATTGAACAAGTGCTCCAGTTGGCCTTNTAACTCAAAGCAAGAAAAGTACGGACGGAAAGCAAGATTGACATCGAAACTTACTCCAGGGAGCGTTCTTTTATTGTGACAGGCATTGACTGCCTTGTCGGCTTCCTGCCTAGAAGGACAGATCAAGAAGCAGCAACCTGCGAGAAATAAAACATGAGGCCAGAAAGGCCAGTGCGACCAGTAAATCCACCATTAAGTCAAATTTAAAAGCCAGCATTCCCGAGATCCGGCCAAAAGCGACGAATACGAATGAGACGAATCGAGAGAAAAGAAGAAGAAATCGATTACCCCGCGAGGCTTTCGTGACTTTGTCCTTGATGATATTCACTTCGTCAACCAGGGCCACCTCCTTGAACATTGCGAGCAGCTGTTCCTCCGTCATGTTCTTCGGCACCTGACCCACGAATAGCTTCACGCTCTCTTCTCCTCCATCACTCTCTTCTCGTCCTTCCGCAGCAGCACTGGTAATAGCCGTGCCGACGTTTTTACCCTCTCCATCCGCCGCCATTCTCCTCCCAATCAACTCTCTTTCTCTCTCTCTCCGCCTCGCTGAATCTTCGACGTGATCTCACTAGTTGCGGTAATGTCGACGGACAGTTTACTAATTAGAGATAATAATTTCATTTTCAACCGTTGAAGGGCATTGGAACGAAGAAAAAGGCTTGAGGAGGCTGATAATTTGCCATTCAGAAAAAATGCGATTTGGCGGAGAATTGGTAAATCTTAGTTAGCCCTTCTCATATTGGCCTCGCAGGATACTCAGATTATCATATTGTACCTATGGGCCAACAATAATATTTTACTAACTTATGAATTTTGTTGGCATTTGACTTATATATTGAACAAGTGCTCCAGTTGGCCTTAGCTCGACACTTAAAATTCATATTAACATTATAAAATAGCTAGTGGATATTTAGCCTAGTTGGGATCCGAATGAACTTGAATTGATCATCCCTTTGAGTTGGTCTATATATATTTTTTTTATGCTTGGGCATTGTGCGGAGTAATCAAATGAATGATAACAACTAATGAGTTTTGCCCTAGTTTTAATGTTTGGAATCACTTTTGATGACAAAATGATATTGTTAGGTTCTAACAACTTGTGATAACTGATGTATACGCCCAAAAATGTCATGCATGAATTTTGAGACAACTTACGATCTCGATCAAATGAGATAAAATAAAGAATATTCTTCTAACAAATAATCATAAGTACTTGTAAAGCCAACCGGTTGTAGAACTGCCTGCCAATTGACAGCAAGACGACCAAATGGCTAGCAACCGACCAAAGGTTCACCTAGACCGACCAAAAATAAATATTCACCACAATGACAAAACAAAGGTCTAATACCCCATCAATCTCACAAGTATCAAGCTGAGGCTCTTTCAACACTTCCCCCAAAGATCACCAAGCAATAGGCAAGTCGACATACCACACTCTGGTCGATCGGCTATAACCCTCAAAATCGATCAAATTCTTAAAGTGAAGACCAACCGGTATCCAACACCAGTGCGGTCGATTGAGACAAGATCTTGTCGACCGACCAACGTGGTCAATTGATTCAAGTTCATGCCGACCGACACCAACAAGGTCAATTGACTCATGGTCTCACTTACCGACACCAACACGGTCGGTTGACCCAAGGTCTTGTCGACCGTCACTAGCACTGTCGGCCTATGTACATTAAAAGATGTCAAAATTAGTTATAAATACAAAAAAGCATGATAAAAGAACATAATGTCTTGTAACTCCCTTTTAAAGTAGAGGCAGATATGTAATTTTTCATTTTATGCCTCTATCTTACATAAATAGTGGTCAAATAGTGGTAAAAAGGGATTTTGGCTCTTCTCTCTAGACCCATACTTTGTAAGGAGATCTTTCTCCAATTCTTTTTGTAACCCTTTAATTTCAATATATAAAATGAATAATAGAGCCTGAAAATACCTCAGTTTCCCTCTACAAGATAAGTCTGTGTGTTCTTTTATTTATTCCTTTTTTATTCTCAACTTCTCTTTCCAGGTAACTATCATTTTGATCATTGGGCATGCCTCACATAAAAAAATTAGATTCAATTTCCTAAAAAAGCAGTGAGCATGAGCATGCTACCAACAAGAATAGAAGAGACACCAATGACAAGAAATTGATCTTAAAGACCCTTAAACAATGAGCATGACAAGGAGTTCATGCGACAGATCTAGAGTCTGAAAATTTATTTGTCTTCTTTTTGGAGGCTTTGGCTAGGAGGCGAGTACCTCAAAAAGGATGTCTAACTCCCGATAGTTGAAACAAGTTGACCGACAATATTAATGTACTGCTCGACATATCTCAGGCGGTTGACACCTTACTTAGCACAAAAAAAGATTTTTATTTTGAAAACTTTTATATATTATGATAAATCTCTCTAATATCCTCCCTGATACAATTAACACTTGGTGCCAAAAGCCTTGACCCAACCCGCAATTATGCATATATTAATGTTCCATATATGACCAAAATATTTACCTAATTTATATTTAGCGGCTAGTGAGAACAAATATATTATTATAAAATTTAGATTAATAGTTTTTTTTCACCATGGTTACTATGTAAGTATACGTATCGTTTCAAGTAATATAGAATTTTTTCTAAAAACCTCAGTATCGATCTCACAGGAAAATGAAAGGAAAGAAGTAATTTAACTTTGAAAAACATTTACTTAAGACTGCAGAAAATATTTAAAATAGTTTATGCATTGAAATAAAATTTATTAATTCGTACAAAAGCAAGTTAAAAGCAAGATATATACAAAAAGAGACATTCTCCTTGCAAATAATTCATAATCAGTGTAGCATTTCAAGTGTTTAGAGGTTTAACTGTAGTATTGTGATAGATAGAAGCATACATATTCTTTACATCTTCCAAGCATAAAGAACATTGGTTAATCTAAAGTTGGTGTTGACATGTATAGTAGTGTTGGGTGATGCGGCGGTTTTTGTGGTGTGTTGCCAATATCATTCAATATTACAACACACTCACGACAGTACAAATAGTAAATTTGCAATTCAATCCTAATAAGAATAATTCAGTTTAAATAGTTTTATCTTTTAAAATATTTAAGCTGTCAAACCGTAATAATAACGCAAGCATACATATCGCTCAAATAATAAAGGGCTCTAATGGATTCCTAAGTATCGATCCCACATGAAGTTGAAAATTCTTATGGTCATAACGTCAAACACAATATTCAAACTATAAAACTTAAGTAAGTAAAACGAATCTAAGGAAAATTTAATGTGCGTTAAATGAAATGCAGTTAAAATCTAAGTTAACTAAACTAATTACTAAGCTTCAAAAGTAAACTTATAAAGACTAAACAAAGATTTGTAACGAAGAGTTAAAATTTAAGAAAGTATCATTCCCCTCTACAATGAGTTTATGGATTATGAAGTAATTAAAATC
This sequence comes from Phalaenopsis hybrid cultivar, assembly GCA_002079205.1. Classification (NCBI taxonomy): domain Eukaryota; kingdom Viridiplantae; phylum Streptophyta; class Magnoliopsida; order Asparagales; family Orchidaceae; genus Phalaenopsis; species Phalaenopsis hybrid cultivar. The sequence continues at coordinate 35,645 of JXCR01036281.1, forward strand.
ATTTAAAATACATATAAAATTATATTGTGACAAATAAGAGCAATCTTATTTTTTACCCTCTGAGTGTGCATAAATAACATTGACTAATCCAGATTTTGGTCCCTAAATCCATGGTTAGGTTGAGAGGATAATGGCTGCTACTTCGGAGCTCTCACTTCTCTCTCCCATGAGGGCTAACAATCTCGCTTTAGTTTCCAAGCATCTTGACCAAATTGAAGATTTTAATTTGTCACCTTAAAATCTCTAATTTTGTGTCCATCAAACTATATTTCTCTTTTTATTTGCACGCAACCTCATTGACTACATTTTCACCCATGAAATTGAAGGTGACTCTTACTTTATTGTAAAAAGCATAGCCCTTTTGGATCTTATGTTTCTCAACAAATTTTATCATTTCAATTGGCCAGATCAAAAATTAAATGAAGATCAGAGTTTGAATCATCACAATTTATTGGCATTTAAAATCTTATATAACAAGACTAATTCTTCACAAAACCATATCTCATTGTAAGGAGAAAGATAAAGAAGACTACTCAGAATTCATCAGAAAAATAAGACAAAACATAGATTTTATATATAAAAACAAGTTTACAAAACAATTAAAGGAAAGACCATAATTTATCTGACACTCCTTCTCAATGAAATCTCTTGAAGTTCTTTTAAGCACTTTCTCTCTTTACAATCACACTCAATTCTCTCTTAGAAATGTAATGAAGAAGAAATCTCTCACATTCTCTCTCCTCTTACAACTCTAGAAGAAAATCCTCTCTTCTCCCAAGACTTCTCTCTAATGCGAACCTCTTCTCGGGTTAACCTGAATCAAATAAATCACAAAGTCAACCCGGGTCAACTAGACCTAACTCGGGTTAGCCCGAATCAACTTAAACCACCGAGTCAACCCGACCTGATCGGATTAATCGAATCAACTAAATCACCGAGCCAACTGAACCTCATTTGAAAAACTTCAAACACAAATCTTAAAACATTCAATGAGGAAATCTTAAATGATACAAGCTAATATGTTAATGAAGAATTTATCATAGGTTCACAACTCCTAGTATGCAATTAAATATAAGGATTTACCCTTAAAGGTGTAGTAGACTTCAAAATAAAATAAATCATATCTTGCACTTGTAAGGAATGAGAAAATATTTGGTTAATGTAGACCTATAAATCTTAAAGATTTTCATTATTTGAATGATTAGATTCATTTTAAAGTAATATTTTTGCCTCTCAGAGTAATATATTATTCTTCAAATGACATATTTGATCATTTAAATAAAGATCTTTTAAGATACGTGATTGACTCATCAACATTATAAAAAAAATTCCCTAACATGGACTCACAAGCTCATATCTTTCCCGTGATGGATTTTTGAAATTCATAGTTAAATACATTTTGATTGTCTTTGTTTATATTTACTAATTGTTTATTACTCTTATGTATAATGATATAGAATGTGATTTCGTCACTTTTCTTCTCAACCTCCTATAAACATGATACTAAGAGGTTGCCCTTTATCTCCTCCTCCTACTTACCCTCCATCCACTACTCCACATCTCCTTCTGCATCTTATCAACAACATCAATTGAGTTTAAGAATAGGTCACTAACAAGTGCCTCCTTATTCTCATCCAACCTCTTCCTCTCTTCCGTATGTACAATAAGAATGGTCAAAGAATTTAATTTTTGCTTCATCTTGATTAGTTATCTTAAGCATAATTTAACCACTTTTTTTAATGTTGAGTAATAATATAATGTTATTTTAGCATGAGTGAATTGGCATGTAATTGAATGTTTTTTTGTGTCCTCTCTTGCACTCTCCCAAAAAAATAGATTTTCTCTCTATTCTTTATAGCATCAATTGTCCTAATTTAAGTAGGTTCTCATTACCTCTAGGTACTAAAATAAGATGTGCAATCATCTTTAAATAATAGGTAAGGAAGCTCTATGTGCTAGATTATAATAATTATTTGATAATGTTTAAATATTAAAAAACATAGTTACATCTTTATTCAAAAGCAATGCTTATAGATTAATCCTTGTATATGAATACCTTATTGCTCTCTAGCTCTAAATCTTTAGTTCTTATTACCCAAAAATTTTATTATGTCCTCTCCGTAGCTTTAGGATGGTTTAATTAGCCTAATATTTTAATAATATAGGATATTTCAACTAAGCATCTGACCTCTTTCATAGGGTTAGAACTCCTTCCTAGCACCTTTATATGGCTCTTTAGCATCGATCTGACTAGCTTAATCCTCTCCATCTAATTCCAAGAGAGATTTGATTTGACCTTTGCTTGGCCTATGCAATTGGGAGTCTAATGACAAGTTCACATTAGAACTTAGGGAGCCCAAGTTTAAGATAGATCAAGATAGGCTCAACCTACAGGTGTTATGTGGGGTTGACCTGACTAAGATCAAAATTAAATTGAACTTTAAATTATAGAAAAAAAATTAGTCAAACATAAACAGATATATCAAATTAAACATAAATTAATTATAAAATAAAGTTAAAGTTAGACTCAAATTAAACCTAAATTGAAATTAACCAAATTTAATTCCATTCTAAAGCTTGATCTAATTTGACCTAAGCTTTACTTCAAGGTTTAAAGTCTAAAAAAAAAAAAAAAAACTAAATCAAGACTTGAATCTAACCAAACCTAATTCAAACTAATCCTACAGTAAGTCTAAAAAAAGTTAAACCTAAGGATAACCTAGCTTAAATGAAAACCTAATCTAGCATAAACATAAAATCGCATTAAGGCCACACCCAACCTATGTCTAACTTGAGTTCAACCTAAAGCATAAATTCAAACACTAAATCCTAACTACAATTAAGTCTAACCCAAAGATAACTTGGACTTGAATTCAACCTATATTATAATCTAAATAAAAGATACAAATCAAATTATAATTAAATTAAAACCTTTTTATCATATGACTCAACAATTTAAACTAATATTTATCTGATGTATTTAAACTTAAATATAACTAAACCAAAACTTAATCAAAAGCTAAACTAATAATCAACTTAACTTAAATCAATTCAGATCTAAACTTAAATATAACTTAAATTCAAATGGAAAATAAAACTAACCTTAAAAGTACATTTAAACCTAACTTAAACTCAACCCAAGCTAAAGTTTAGTGACACTTAGATCGAACTAAAGATCAAAAGAAACTTAACATAAAAATAATTGAACAAAAATATAAAACCAATCCAAGATAAATTAATGTCATGGTCAAGTCAAATGATAAGCATAAGCCCATCAAATCCATGAGTTCAATGGCTGCCCTCCAATAACCTCAAGGGTTGGCTCAAGCTAGCCAGTCCTTCAAGCTCAGTTCAAGCTCCCTCTTAAAACCATTTCAACTTGCTTTAGCCCTCCCAAATATTTTTGATCCATTGGTCACCCCAAATTGAGAAGGTATGTTGTGGTGTCAGCCTTAAGTAAACCATAATAGCTTCAAGGAGTCAACATTTCCTTTCTAACTCATTTGCATTGGCTCTAAACTCGTGTCTAGCCAATCTAATTATGAAAACCTACTGGAATAATCCATTTTAAGTTAACCATAGGGGGTTAGAGGCTATCCTCAAATTACTCATATTTAACATATCAGTGGACTTAGACCATCTCAACCTAAGGTCTACTCAGTTGCATAAAGGGATGTTAGCCTCTTGACCCCACACTGTTGGATGAGCATCAACATCCCAACTATCACAACAACTCTACCTCAGCCATAACCAAAAACACTCAATGCACTAGTCTATAACTAGGGGTACTTAAGGGAATAGTTGGAGCCAATTCAAATAGTCTTCCAAAACAAAGCCTTCATTCTCAGAGAACTATACAACATTTAGAGAGAACCTTCTGCACCCTGTTGCACCCTAAAACTTCTCCCCCTTTTCATTGATTGAGCATTCTTCCCATTCCATTTATGAAGGAACCTGAGCTCCAATCCCTAAATTTCACCCACTTTATCCAAATTAAAAACCAACTCTGAAAACTTGGTGGCCAAAGTTGATTGAGAAACTACCCCCATGCCTTTGACCATTGATGATCATTGTGGGACTGTTTATGGGACTCAGACAAAAATGAGGGAACCTCCAATTTCATAGCTCTTGCTATATTCCAAATACTCTTCACATTCATCTCCTTTCTTTTGTTAGTTTCTAATACTTTGTGAAGAGAGCTAGAACTTTAAGTCAATTCCATCAATGGTTATTTCATTTAGAACCCTTAAATCCTTTTGGTTGAGAATGATTTTGGTCTCGTTCATTTATCTTCTTCTAAGGAGATGAGCGAGATGAAATTAGCATCATCACTTTCACACATTCATATACGCACGACACTGATCTCACTTGATGAGATCATTTTCTAGCCTACCCTGTAGCATAATGCCCAAACTTTTTGTTCTCTCCTAATTAGAGCCTACCCTATGGTTGCTCTTTATATAGTTAGCATGTTGAATATATAAAGGGATTAAAACCACTTTAATTAATAAAAAAATAATCATAAATTTTAAGAAACCACAAATAAAATAAATAAATTCACAAAATAAAATAATAAATGTCTCATGCTCATGAAATCAAAATAAATTTACTAAACAAAAAAATAAAAAACCTAAACCCAAGTGATCAATTTTACTTAAATTAAGCTCTAAATTAAGTAATTATTTAGTTAAATGTTATAATTATCCTCAGACTAACTATGAAATATCTAGAAATTTACCTAAAATTATCAATAACACTAAGTGGATTTTTGGGAATTAGTTAAGTTTAAGTTTGGTGGGATTTAAATTTTTTAATCATAATCCTTAAATAATAACTAATTATTAATATAACATAATAATAATAAAACATAAAATAAAATATTTAAAATCTTCAACATAATGTCAAAATCAACCTAATCATTATGAACCTCCTTAAAATTGTCATTCAATTCGAACATTAGGGTTTAAGTGAGATTCTAAGGTATTTTAATTAAAAATAGAAAATTAGAAGAATTAATAATTAAAACATAAACCCTTAACAAAATGAACCCTAATTTAGCCTAAAATTTTAAATTTAAGAGAATTAAACTACACTAAAAAAACTAAAAAAATTTAATTCATTGTTCATTAAAATAGTAAGAATCCAACAAAATTAAAATTAAAATATGTTAACTATTAAATTTTTTTTTCAAATTTATAATTCACGCAATTACCTTAAATGATAAATAATTCCTTAAGACTATGTTTGAACTTAAAATGACATGAATTTTTTATTAGAAAGCTTGGACCTTATATTCAACCTCTCTATAAAACTATTTAATTATTGAATTACATGAATTTTAACTGATTTAAGGTAATTACATTTTAAGAGAATTAAAAAAAATGTAAATTAAATTAAAATTCACACAAAATTTTCATGGCATGTTCCCCTAGTAATTCTTGAGATCAAGAAAAATTTTCAAAAAATTTTAAGGCATATTTAATTACAAAACTCAATGCATTTCGTTCAAAGGCAATTAAATGATTAAAACTAATTAATATTTAATTGAAATATACCCATTAATTTAGCTGAAAATTTAAAAATTCATAGGATTTAATCTAAATAAAGAAAAAACCATGTAAATTACCAATTAACTAAATAATAGTGATAGTTTTATAAAATTGAAAGTAAAACACTTTACTAAATAAAATAATTTTGTAATTTTAAAATTCACTAAATCAGATAATTCTAAAATAATTCATAACTAACCCAAATAAAATAAAATGACATGAATTTTTTATATGAATGTTGGGACCCTTCCTTAATATAAAATTTTTTTCATAATTTTAAAATTAATTTGAATTTTAGTTAGCCTTTAGAATTTAAATAATCATTAAATCCAAAAAAAAAAAAAGGTCAAAATATCTCAAAATATTAGGAATCAATTTTGTTATGGTATCGAACCTAAGACAAGAATCTCATTAATGTTAATTTGGATTTCCTTAAAAAATCATAATTTAACAAAAATAATTATAATTACTTAAAATTCTATAATTTAATCCTAATGGCCCTTTGGCAACTTAGAGAGTTTCATGTTAATCCTAATCAAAACCTAAGTGGGTCCTCTACCCACTTATAACAAAATAAAGAAAGGAGAGTGAGAACAAAAGGATGAAAATTCTAACTTAATTAGGATTTGACCTAAAACCAAAATCTTAATTCTTAACCTACCACTCAACCTTGAAACTCACCTTAATCCCCCTTTATGTTCGTTTGATGTGGTTATGTGTAGGTTTGTATGTTGCTCGAGCTCAAATCTAGTTCCAATCTAAATCAACTTTAAACTAAACCTAATTCAAATGAAAAAGTAAATTAAAACTTAAACTAAAACCAATCTAACACTCAAATCAAAACTAAACTAAAAATATTTTCATCACCTTTATTTTTTTAAGGTGATGTGCCTTGCCTTCACTGGTAGGATTCTCACCTTATGAGGACTAGGGAGATATGCTTAGTGGGTCCCTTTTTGAGTGGGTACAACTAGTCATCGTAATCTTGAGAAATTAAACTCAAAATTGAATTGAATTAAAACTAAAAAATTAAAATATGCCTTTAAGTAATTAATCATTTGAATTAAAACCATCTCTTGGTAAAAAAAAATTCAAATAAAAGCAAAATTAAAACATAAAACCAAGGACTAGAATTGTCATAACATAACTGCACAAATATTAGATTGATTAGTATGTTACACATTAGATTGGTTTCTAGGTTAATGAAAAACTTCATTTAGAGCAACAAAGATCAATTGTTCTAAATATTCATTTTATCACATGATGACTGCTCTTTTATACTAAATATCAAGGCAGTTGCTTGTACATATACTAAATATTAGGGTGATTATTTTTAGTAGCCTAATATTTTTTTTATAGGAGGTTATGTTCAGTGAGGCAATTGCTAAAATAAAATAATTAAATTGACACACATTTTAAAAGTGTTAGTTGACTCATGCTTATGCCTCTAAGGACAACCTATTAGGATGGAGGGCTTGATAGTGGCTGACCGACCTTTTCCTTTTTGTAAATCGACAATTACAAGAATTTGATGACGCTACTAGAAGATTTAAATTCCAGCAACGGTGTCAAAATCTTGACTGTGACTTTATATATATGTGTTTGATTTAATAAAGATGTATAGATATAATATTCAATAATGTCAAAGTCGAATTTGTCAACGCAAGTATACGTATCGCTCAAGTAATATATGGCTCTAATGAAGTCCTAGTTATCGATCCCACATGGAGAAATAGAATACTACGGACTAAGGCTTAATAAAAAGTAATACTTCAACTACAACAGTGGCGTTCAATTTGCTTATCTGTCACTAATAGGCAATTGAAATAAGCAGATAATTTGGATAACTAATAAATAACTAATGATAGAAAGTAGGGTTTAATTTGTGATATTCAATATATAAGAAAACATCCTTCTCCTTGTCAAGAAATTATAGTGAATGGATAAAATGAATTAGTTCAATTTATTTTGTGCCAAATAGGAGCGTACCTATTCTTTACCCTTTGGTCCAGGCATAAAGAACATTGACTAATCCTATGCTTGGTTACTGATTCTGCGGCTAGGCTGGGAGGATACCGGCTCTCACTTCGGAGCTCCCACGTTACCCTCACCTAAGGCCTAACATCTACACATCAGCACCCAAACGATAGGACCGAATTGGGGATTTTAGTATGTCACTCTAAAATCTTCAATTCTACGCCCGATAGTAATATTTCCTTATTTATTTGCACCCAACTTCCAAGGGCTTTGACCTCCCTAAATCTTAGATGTAATCTTCACTTAAGTTTTAAAACTCACCATATTTTAACAAATCAATTGGCCAGATTGAAAGTAAATTAAGATTGAAGTAAAAAGATCATCACAATTTCTTAAACATTTCCATGGCTTCACCAATTCAAATCACCATTTCACAAATCTTGAGACAAGGAGAAAGATAGAGAAAACTATTCAGAACTCATGAGGAAAGCACAACAAAACTCGGAATTCATATATAAAATCAAAGCCATACAAAATATAACAAGTAATTAACTTATCTCTAACTTTCTCCCCAAGAACACTCCTTGAAGTTCCTCTGAATTTCTTCCTTTCTTTACAACACACAAAATTCTTCTTCGAAGTAGCAAGGAGGAAGAAATCTCTCATTTTCCCTCCACTCTTACAATTTCTCGAAGAATTCCTCACAGTTACCCGCTCTAGCAAGCTCTATACACACTAATGGAACCTATCTAACCTCCAGGACTCTTCTATTTTCGGCCAAAATCTTCTCTTTAAAGATGTGGATGAGTTTTCCCAAGAGTTGCTTATGCACCCCTCCAAAATCCGGCCTTATCCATTGTACAAGTACACATAACTGTCGATCCCGCCGTCGGCGGCCTCGATGGCGCCGTCGGCGGCCTTCTGGAGATTTTGTCCTGTAGCCTCGGGAAAAGCTCGCCGTCGGCAGTGTCGATGGCGCCGTCGGTGCCCTAGTGTAATTCTCCACATTTTGGTCCTTTTTGTTCTAAATTTGCTCCTTTTTGCATCTTTTGTTCCATTGACCTTAATTCATCATTCCTGCAACAAAACATCAAAAATATCTTTCTTTAAAGTGTAATATCATTAAAAACAGTATAAAAGAGTTACGAAAATCTCAACATATTTTACTTTGGTCAATGACTAGTGTTTAGTCCATAATGTTTATTATACTTATGTTGATTGTGTGCATGTCTTTCCTATTAATCATTATTTTATATGTTTAGTTAGGTTTATTTTAAAATTTTGAATATATTTATACTATAAATAGGTTTAGGGATTGCGAGTATAGGATGAGTAAGGATAGACTGCACTATATGATAATGCATTGTGTAACTTAGGTGCTCTAAACCAAAAAAAAAAAAAAAAAATACCAACTAAGAAGATGAATCAAAGATAGTAGACTAGAAGATCCATATATTGACTTGTAGTTCTAAAACTAGTCTGTATAAGGGTAGAGCCTAATTGCCCCCTTCTTCCTTTTATTTTAGGGTATATAATAAAACCCGGCCTCACCAGCCTATTTTGTCATATATTTTTCTTCTAATGTAATTTTTTTGTGCATTTAATTTGATTATGCATTACAATTACTCACTTTTCCTAAATTTGTGCCTAGAATATTCTAAACCTTTTTTTATGCTCTAAAGGTAAAAATAAAAAATTTTATCTAACTTAAGAAATATAACATAAAATAAAATAAATTAAATAAAAACTTAATGATTCAAAACCTATAAGCATAATTAATAAAATTAATTAGATACCATAGGAATATCATAATAAAATTCACTAGCATATATGTTATAAGTCTTCTCTCACTACTTCACCCAGCATAAGGGGGCATCATATTAGTGAGGATTGCCACCTTTCTTGGGGAAGACTGTTAGTTATCCTTAAATTTAACTTGTAGTTCACGCATTCATGTATTAGGCTCATAACTAAGCATTTGAAAATTAATCAATTTGAGTTTAAAGAATAAAATATAAAATTTATATAGATGAAACTTGATTTTTGGGATCTAGTGATAAGTCTCAATGAATATTAAAAATTTGACAATAGCCTTACCTATTCACTCTTGCATATGATCAGATTCATGTGATTAAAGTGTAGGTAAGTTATATGACTACCCCTTTTATGTATGGTTATAATTCTAAAAGAGTCGAGCTGGATTTCACCCCTTGGTGGGAGTAACGTCTTAAAGTCCCATTATCTTCTTAGATTAAGCTTGAGCTCCTTGTTTGCTTTTCGCAATAAGAGATGTCCTCACCTTCAAAGCATTTTTCACAACTTAGTATAATTAGATTATAAGCCTTAAATTTCTAACTAAATGAGTAATTTGAATCAAAACTAATTTTAATTACTAAAACTATATATGATAGTTTGCAATACCACTGAGCTTGTCAGTACTAATGCTTCCTACTTTTTCCCTTTGGTCATTGATAATAAATATTCAGAATCTATGCTTATCCCAATTAAAATTCCAAATAGCAATCTTGAATTTAAACTTTGATATCTACATAAATATGAATAGTATTATTTTAATCAACATTTTTTTAAGAGATAATCTCTTCTAGGATATAAATAACTATATGGGCTAATATTATAAAGAACAAGTACCACAAAATAAATTGAATCCTATCCTACCCATATGTGGAAGGAGAAATATTTTTTTTGGCAATGAGGTCCTGAGTCTTAAAATCGTCATTTCAATATTAGAATCATTATTGTGTAATATATTCATATTCCTAAATGATATACTCTTTATGATATTGTATCCAATCATAGCAATGAGAAATTTCAAAACTCTTACATGATCCATTCATTCAAACTCTAGTTGAATGTGGCCCTTCCTCCACCTCACAAAACATCCAATTATAATATACTAGCATGGTACATTCATTATTATGGAAATGGCCTCATAGTATACCCATGACTGTCTTTAGCCCTCCCATAGTTTTCTCCAATGCTAACCTACCCTATAGTTTTCTAAAAATAAGAATCTCATCTTTGATCATAAAAACTATCTTGATCAAAATAACATTGTGTTTTCATGGCAGAGAAGGAAGCACTTTATATAAAAAAAAAACATAAGATTTCATGCATCATGTATCTATATGCACTTCAATTTTTTGTCTCTAGCCAAGTAATTATCAAGTTCCTTTTATTACTAATAATTTTTTAACTTTTCAATAGATTAGAATTCCCCAAAATTGAATCAAGTGATTAAAGAAACTCAATACTTCCAAATATCTGTTCTTCCCTCCATTATTGAACATAATGGAGTACCCTATTTTCTTAGTATAATCAACCATTCTCAGCAATAGTTAATGAACTAAGGCACCATAAAATTATATTTAGAAACTCTAAGGAATTGATCAATAAGGGATTTCCAACTTTTGCCAATGAGGTTATTAGCCTCAAACTGTCTGATTGATTTCTCCATCACACCTTTAATATAACATAAAAGATGAGCACTGTAATACCTTTCTCCATGCGTAATATGATAAATGATTCAAGTTCAAAAGAGATAATAAGAAAAAAAATGATTGGATCATGCTCAACCCATAAAAAAAACTATTTTTGAAACATTTTTTAAAAACAATCAAACAAAGATTGAGCAATTTTTTAATTATCTTTGAACTATGATTAAACAATTTTGATCACAATCAAACAATAATAGCACTTAAAAATAGTACTATTATCACTTTTTAAAATTGAAATTCACTAGGTGTAAATTACTAAAATGTTATGTATATAAGCATAGAAGTTGAGGATGTAAATACATAAGAATTGAGTGCTAGGTTGTAAATTTCCCAAATTTTTAGTAGGTGTTTGCACAATCCTACTTGAATTTATAAAAAGGTTCTCTAACAGTGTTTTGTTTGCTTTTTTGCTTCCATAAAGAGTGGAACTAAAAATGGCAGGCGGTAGCGGGCAATTGAAGTTTCTTGACTGGTACCTGAAGATAGCGGCGGTGTCGGCNTCTTGAATTTATAAAAAGGTTCTCTAACAGTATTTTGTTTGTTTTTTTGCTTCCATAGAGAGTGGAAAAATGGCAGGCGGTAGCGGGCAATTGAAGTTTCTTGACTGGTACCTGAAGATAGCGGCGGTGTCGGCTTTCGTAGGGGCTTCCATGGAGCTTTTCATGATCCACACCGGCTTCTGTGTGAGAACTCTCCTTTCTCCCTTTCAACTTTAAACCCTAACGCTTGCTGTTTGGACCGATCCATCTTAAGGGAGGATGCGAGCGATTTCAAGTAAAAACTTGAAACGAAGACATTTCAAGGAAATGAGGATGGCTAAATCTAGATTTATTAGTAATTTGATTATTGCTCATCATTCATTAGTATTGATAGTTTTCTGCTGTTTGNACTTGCTGTTTGGACCGATCCATCTTAAGGGAGGATGCTAGCCATTTCAAGTAAAAACTTGAAACGAAGACATTTCAAGGAAATGAGGATAGCTAAATCTAGATTTATTAGTAATTTGATTATTGCTCATCATTCATTAGTATTGATAGTTTTCTGCTGTTTGGTTTGATATTAGATAGGCTTAGGCGACAATTGCAATCCTTATGGTTAGATAATCATAGGTGAGTAAACATATCCCTTGACCATATATGGGGAGACGAGATAAATTGTAGGGCGTTTGCGGCGATTTAAAGTCAAATGATAGGAGAAAATGCGGGATTGAGTAAGGCAGGCAAGCCAAGTTTGTTAATGTAACTTAGCAAATCCAGGCAGCTACTCAGAATGTATACCTTTTCGTTGGATCACGCCATAATACAGTTTATTCTGGTCTATTCACATGTTCTCAAAACAAAAAAAGTGAAATAAACAATACTCCGAGTTTCTTTGGAATCCTAAATCTCTTTTAAAGTTTAAACTAGGGTTGCTTGTATAAATGTGTATGCGTACTTTTGGAAGGCCAATTCATGATATATAGCTGGCCAAGACAAATTTCATATGAGTCAAATTATTTTTCTAGCATGCATTGCAGAAACCTTCACGTGGTTTCTCTTTATTGTATTTTTGTCTCTCCAAAACTTTCACCTCATACTTCTAAGAACCGGAGGCAACTTGCTTATTTCATTCTTCCTTTCGGTTCATTAAAATAAATTTCAACAAAAAATAAACATTCAACTCATTTGTCTTAAGTATCTCTGAAAGAGATTGTATAAACTTCATTCATAATAAATAAACAGATAGCTTAGGGCTTTCCTTTAATTTATCCCCCATGAATGTTATGGCCAAACAAAAAGCTTGCATGGAATAAAATGGAAATTGTGATCTGTCAATTTAGAAGTAACAATACTTGCCCTTTGAGACTGGATGCATGCATTTTCTCTGGTGAAAGATGCTCTTATAATTTGGATTTCTGAATTCCCAGCCAATGACACTTGTTTAAGCATAGTGTATTTTTTTAATAGTTACGAAGTGATGCCTTGAATTCTTGAAAAATTTCTATATGAACTTGATGATATTTAATACATATTTTGTATGAAATTTAGGACAATTTCCTCTATAGAATGAAATCGCGATAGTTACAAACCACCAAATAGAAATGTTTGATATCATGTTTCTCAACACATTGTTTCTTATTTTTTTTTCTAATCTTAGCTCCTTTGTATCTTAGACCTTGATGTTAGAGGAGATAATGCTCTCAACTATAGCCTTTTCTTGTATCATTCATATAAAATTTGTGAACCACATCGATGTGGTCTAGAAACTGTGGCAAGTGAGAAGTGCAAACTTTCTTAGTTAAATATTGGCTAAAAGCTAGACTTTTTATTCAATTTTCACATATAATATTGCATTTTTCGAATAAAGAAGTGTTACATGATTCAATATTCAAATTTTAGATTTTGGCTAGTATTGGCTATGGCTTATTATTCTGAATTCTTGAGGAGAAGAGATTGCGTGGGTGTTTTTGGAGGCTAAGGGGGAGAGCTTGCACGGGGGCATTCATATAAGCTTTTAATAATGATGATGATGATGATTAGACTGCGCTTATAGCATCCAGGAAAGAAAGAGAGGGCATTATATATCTGTTGATTAAACTATATATATATGGCCTGAAAAGGTTGATCAGAAGTGGATTGCAAAATAGTGTATCACAAATCAAGCCTTATGTGTAGCTCCGTGAACATAAATAGTGAAAATTTTAGATATTGTGGCTTAGAGATGATTAAAGATAAGTACAATTGGATACACTAGTGATAGAAGCTTATATTGATCTGAAAGGCCTTCATTGTTTTTCCATGGCAAGGTGAAAAAGGTTGATGATTGGTTAACAATCAAGTCATAAAACCTAAACCAAAATCTGTGAAATGAATCTTAATTTTATGTTTTTCAGTGTCAAAACATTCTCAATGTCGGTATATCTTGTCATAATTGATTATAAGCAGGAAGTTGGCCATTTGCCAGTGATGAGGTATAACTTAACACTCTTGAGATGAGACTCAAGTAAAAAGGTTGGCTAGAACATCACCCAAAAGTGATGCTCCTCAACTCAACTAATTTTGGTGAAAAAAGACAAGGATAATTTGCTATTGAGAGTTTAACTTTTTTCAATTGAAGAATACAGTGCTAGTATACTCGATTTAAAAAAATGGACCTTTTGTGTGAAACAAAATGAGAAGGGAAAAATTAAAATATTCGGGATTCATATAAACTATTGGATGTTGGGAATCTTAATGGTGAGTATGGATAGTTGTTGATGTAAAGTTTGAAGACAACTTTTAAAGTAAACAAGGTTGGTGATACAATGATTGTTATTAAGTTTGTGATTGATGAGGATATTGTAATTGTTTTTAAAACCTCCATTGTGAGAATGATTTAGGGTAGATGTTAGGTTAAAATCAATCAAATACTATACCATAATGAATTTTTATTGGATTGATCCCTTAACCCACCTTGGTCACAAGTTGAAAAATGTTGACTAGGGTTTTAAATAATATCGGGTTTGCTACTCGTTGTTAGGGACTTTGTTGGGAAGAAAAAAAATCTAGCGGACACAACAAGTACAAAAAGAATTGATATGACATGTTTGCAAGGAACTAAATAGAAATAGGAGAAATCTCGGGAGGCATTGAAGAAGGTTATAAACTATTGTAAAATTGGATTGTTTAATGATAGGGATGAGATCGAAATAGCGAATAGAGATTTGAAAGATAAAATGTTTTCATGATGAATACATTTAGTGCTTCGGTGATTTCCAATAAATCAATCTTCATTCAAGATGTTATAAATGTAGTTCATGTTTATAGTCCTCACGCTGGACTATAGAATAGTTTAAAAAACCAACTTTGGAATGAGATGAATAAACCATTCTAACATGTACTTACAAAAGAGAGGATAATCATTGATGGATACTTAAATGGACATTTAAGTTATAATTGGATGTTACATGAGATGATTCATGTTTGTTGTATGACTATGAATTGAAGGTAAAAATGCTGTGAGCGAAGCTATTTAAGACTTTGAAGTAGCATGATCTTCCAATACAAAATAAATACTTTAAAAATAAGAAGAGCTCTTTTTTATTTTAAATTGGATTCATCATATAAGAAGTTGACTCATCATTTTTTTGGAAGAAAAGAAAAATGCTTTTGCAATCACTATAAGTTTATTCCGAGAGAAAGTTTGACCACAACATAGAGTAATTACTATGATTATATCTAAATGGGAGAATTAATGGAAGTCAAAAGGTGAGAAATTATTGATATGTAAATATAGGTTATCAGGTATGGTGAATCGGATTTCTATAGCTGAGATAAATTAATTTTTTTTTATAGGAATTTTAGGTAGATTAAACATAGATCATATACAAGGAATTTTGGTAGAGTGACTTGGCACGAAAGGTTATTATGAAAACAAAATTTGATTTTTGAAGTGGGAAAAACTGAATGCTACTTTGACTTAAAGAAAATTATTAGTCGTACAAAGAGGCTACTAACCAAAGAAAAAACTACTATATTTTATAATTTATATAAATTACCGACATTGTTAAAACAAAGTTATATAAAATAATTAAGATTACACACATATGATAAAAAAGTATCGATCAAGTTGGATGCATTAAATTAATGATAATAGGTTAGTTTAAAAAATAAGAGGGAAGGACTACAATAAAAAACTATTAAAAAGTAATTTTATGTAAGAAATATTTGCAAAATAGAATATTAAACAAAAAAAATGAGGTGTATTATAGAGTAATGTTGATTGAGAAAAGTAAAATGGAGATAGTTATGTAGAATATGCATAAGTTTGAAGTTTTGGATTTATACGAGATACCTATTGAGATTTTGATAGCTATGTGTAAGCGTGGAGTTGTTTGGTTAACAAATTTTTTTAATCAAACTTCGAAGACTAAAAAAATGTTAATGTTTGGAGAAGAAGCATTTAAGTACCCTAATATGAGAACAAAGATGTTTAGTTATGATAATAGGATAATTAAATATATGAGCCGTCCAAAGAAGTTATGGAGAGAGTAATGGAATATATTCAAAATAATTATGTTAGAATCACAAATTAATTTGGTTTTATGCTAAAATTATTTTCTGTAGATGTAAATTTTGTGTTAAGGCCATCAATGAAAAAAATATTTAGAGTTCAAACACATACTCCATGTGTTTTTTCTTGACCTTTAGGATGCATATGATCGAATATTATGAGCATTTCTTTGGCCATTGAGTTTATAATGCTGGAGATAATGAGATTGCTTTAATAGGTTCCTATGGAGAATAACGAGAGGGGGCCACCTATCCACTGTTTCATTGTCTATTAAATTAGGTATATGGCCTAAAAACATTGATAAGGAGTTGATTTACAGTATTTATCATTAATTAAGTCTTATTAATGAATTCAGAACATAAAAAACAACATAGAGATGGTAAAAATGAGAATTGGACATACTTACCATGGCCCTGAGATTGACGGAATATGAAACCTAATGAATTCATTTTAAAAAGCTTTGGATAAGTTTTACGAATGGTTGTCAACCTAATGAAAAATATGAACATTTCTCGTCTAAGCTCTGGAATAATAACACAAGTTTTTAACACATTTACATATTCTCAACATCAATTTACAAAAAATCAGGTATAAGAAAACAGTTGTTCAAAGTAAAAGAATTTATAGTTCAACTTTTACAATATCCACATGTCATTCCTACTATCAATCTTTCCAATATTCCAATAACTTACAACAATCTTTACACTTAAAAGGAAAATTTTATAAGACGGTGGTGAGACCTGCAATGCTCTATGGCGCCAAATGTTGGCCTCTAAAAGTGAAGCATAATACTAAGTTAAGTGTTGTCGGGATGGAATGATCAGGTGGATGAGTGGCTTTACAATTAGAAACAAAATGCGAAATGATATATCCGTGATAGGGTTGGTGTAGCTCCTGTGACGGATAAAATTAGAGAAAGTCGTCTTAGATGGTTTGGTTGCATTAAGGGTCAACCATCCGATGATCCGATCAGGAGAGTAGATGTTTTAGATTCTACTTTGTTAAGAAAGGCAGAGGTAGACCTAGGAAGAATTGGGCTTATTGTATAAAAAAATGATCTTAATTTATTAGAAATAAATGAAAATATGACACTAAATAGGACACAATGGAGAAAAATGATTGATGTAGCCGACCCCACGTAGTGGGATTAAGGCTTTGTTATTGTTGTTGTTGTACGCTTAAATACTAAGGTAATGACCATGTTTCATATTGGCTTATTTTGAAAAGGTTTCAAATTGGTCTCTCATGTTACTGTCTGTCTATTTGTTGGTCTCTACCATAATAGCTCCATTAATTTTTCTTTTAAAACCATTTATATGACCTCGGACATGATATTTTCTTTCCATTCTTCAATGAGAAATTTATTAATCTATGTTTTACTCGAGTTTCTCAAGTTGTAATCTGTTGACGTATAGTTTTTTCACCATAATGGGGCAACAATAGAGCCATTATGTTAAGGACCAACATATACGTGAACTTTGACTTAAAAGACCTAAATGTAGTGTTTTTAAGGCGTGGACCAACATGAAACATGATCTATACCTCAGGGATTTGAGTTTCTCTTATCCTTTATAAAAGATTATATCACGAATCTAACCTTAAGTATCACGAATCTAAGCTTAAGTATAATGCTGTGAACATAAACATTGAAAACGTTTGACATAGCAGCGGATTTGTGATATTAGGATGTATACTTGTTATGAAACTTTTGGTTGTCCAAAACAGATCATTGTTTCTATATGTCACTATCAAAAAGGTTTTTGGTTGATATTAATTGGCAATCAATCACAAAACCTGAACTAAAATCCAAGAAAAGAATCTTAATTTGATGTTTGCTAGATGACATTTATGATTATAATACGTAAGAAGTAGCATAGATGTTACCCTTAAGTGATGTAGCCAGATTTAACTTGATTTTAATGAGAATTAGTAAAAAGTTGGTTAGAACATTATCAACAAGTGGTGCACCACACTGTAACTAGTTGTGGTAAAAAAAGGCGGAAGGTAAATTTTTCATTTGGAATTTATTGATTTTGAATAGAAAATTGTAATTTTATTGCGCATGGTTAGAAAATTATAAATGTTTCATGTAGCTTAAAGGAAAAGGGGGAAAAAAATCTTGATATTAGTGATTGTTATAATTTATTGGATGTTATTAGGAAGGAAGTATGGATTGTAGTGAATAAATAGCAAATGATAAATTTTTTAAGCTAATTAATGTTTTAATTATTGATGTGGATATTATAAATATGATAACTTCTTGTTAGTCCAAAGCTTGGATGACAAAGGCTTAAGGTTGATGCTAGATTGATAATCAATCTTAAAGTTGATGCCAACATTTATGAAATGTATTTAATTTTGAATTTTCTTGTGCTAGAAAACCTAAAATTTCGTAGAATAAAAACATCTTTACGTTTGTTGAAGTATGTAAAGAGTTTGCTAGAACGTCACAACTACCCTCAATTTTGTGAAAGGTAGGTATGACCTTGCTAAGGCTTCATTAGCAAGTTTTATGCACAATTTAACTTAATTGCGGTCATAATAAGTGAAGTTTGATCAATTTTTATTAGATCTACATGAATTTTGGATGGGAATATAAATGAATTGTTTGACACAATTATCAGTTGAAGAATTGACATTGCTTATTTGTGAGGAATTATTGGGAAGGTGAGAAATGTATGGATGATTGTGATGGTTTTATGCTTTTGTGTAATGGAAGGGGTTAAAAAATGGAATGTAATAGAAATAACAAAGGATAGATATTTAAAAAATAGAACATTTTGGAGGTGAATAAGGTCATTGCTTGGGTGGTTGCTATTGCGTTAATTCATAACAAACATATTGTAAGTATTGCTCATTATTATAGTTCTCAAATTGTATAACTATTGAAGATGCTTGATTGGGCATATGAGTTCTAGCAGGATGTGTTATGAGAGAATATAAGAAATGCTCCTAGGGAAGTTATACAAAACTTATTAGCATATTACCTTGTAACAGGGAAGTTATTCCATAGAGATGGCAATGGACAATGAATTTTCTTTTATTAACTTCTATTCAAATTTTTGTCTAATTGTCAATCGAATGTCTTAATTTGTATGAGTCCAATCAGATAGTTAAATATATAGACTTTACTTTCTTGTTGGCGGACATCAAATTGCCTATAATATAACTTGATGACCAAGCAATGGAGTAAAAATTATTCCAAAAATAACATATACATTCAAACAATATATTAAAAAATTTAAAAATTGTGCCAATATTTTATAGCAAAATGCAATAAAGTAAATAATTGGATGTTTATTATTAGTTTATGTTTTTAGGTACTTTACTCTTATGACCATGTAATTTTGTATTTTTACGTATAATTATATTTTAGCCTTTATTTTATAGATTTTATATTAAATATTTATATGGAAAATAAAATATGTTTTTAGATAAATGTAAAATATTCATCTATGTTCAGTTATTCAGTTTCGAAGAGGCTAATACCAAATCCTATTGGATTAACTTAATGGATAATGCTTACAGTTTTAAACTTAAATAACTATTCTATTAATAAAAAAATAACATACCCAATGACCATAATATAATGTAATAGGTATGCCTGCGTATCTTATAAATATGAAGAAGATGACCAGGAGCGATAATTCTTGTAGGATCAGACAATGGAACATACAAGGTAAGAAGTTGATCTTATAAGATGAGTTGTTAAGAAATGTGAAATGGAATTCTGACAAGAGGGAGTTGAAGAGTAGGAGAGGAAGCGAACAGGCGGGAGCATGACAGGGTATTTGTGTGTTATAAAATGACACAAATGAATGGAATGAGAGAACGACATAGAGAATAGAGAAGGAGCGATAAGAGTAGAGCGATATTCTTATTGAAGTGTTGAGGTCGTGTGAAGGAAAGGAGGAGCCTGCAGTTTGGTTTGGGAGGTGTCGTTGAGCAAGTTAAGGCAACTACGTTGTGCTCACATGTGGAGGAAAGAGGAAAGCCGTATGCGAGCTGTGTTGCGTCAAGCTGTGATCAAAGGAGGAAAGGACTCTAAGAGGAAGAGCATTGCGGTTTTATAGAGAGGAAGGAGCTCTCGTAGGAACTGGACCCCGTGTGCGCCGCCGCTGTAGAGCAGAGAAGTAACGAGGAAGGCTTTGCGTGCGGGAAGGGGGGAGATCGAATCGTGAGCTAAGGGTTTTATAATATTTGTTTGTGAGTTTTTTATATTATTAATTATTAATTGTTAGCTTTAATTAAATCAAGATTCAAGTTAAAGAAGTTTC
The DNA here is from genome assembly GCA_002079205.1 of Phalaenopsis hybrid cultivar. Lineage (NCBI taxonomy): Eukaryota > Viridiplantae > Streptophyta > Magnoliopsida > Asparagales > Orchidaceae > Phalaenopsis > Phalaenopsis hybrid cultivar. The sequence continues at coordinate 55,994 of JXCR01036281.1, forward strand.
AGATTAAGATCGAGAATAAGAAAGGTTGGGTTTTTATTTCCAAAAATATTATGTATAAATTAATAATATTTAATATTAATTGTAATGATTAAATTTAAAGTTTAATTATTGAAATCTTTATTAAAATAATACAATTTATTAAATTTGTATACATGTAATAATATAAATTATAATGATAATAATAGTATAAAAGATTTAATCAAAATATGAAAAGAAATTTTACATTACTTATTTAAATTATAGAGGACATTAATTGAATATTTAATAAAAATATAAATCATAGATGTTGAGTAAATTATAATTGTGATAGTCAAATTAAAGTAACATGAATACTTAAATAAACGTTTTTAATCAACAATTAAAATAACATAATTAACTAAAAAGTTGATATAATATGATTAATGACATGCTTAAAATTTANAAGGACATTAATTGAATATTTAATAAAAATATAAATCATAGATGTTGAGTAAATTATAGTTGTGGTAGTCAAATTAAAGTAACATGAATACTTAAATAAACGTTTCTAATCAACAATTAAAATAACATAATTAACTAAAAAGTTGATATAATATGATTAATGACATGCTTAAAATTTAATTTTTTATTATATTATTGCTAGTTATCTATTAGAGACAAGATTAAACGTCTTTGAAGATTTAATACAAGTCGTATGATTTTGAGATGAGTATTTATATTCTTATGCTATAGAATTATTTTGTTTCTTCTCGATCAAACACACTTAGTGTTGCTATTATAATTATAGAACTACATCTCTATAATTTATATTTCTATCGAGTTTTGTTCATATTGTTGGAGGGCATGTATACTCGGTATTGTTTAAATTATCATAAATCTTGATTCGTGTACAAGTATATTGACAGCTATATAAATGAAATTGAAAATATCATTATTAGATAATTTTTATTATAGTGTTTTGCTGTGATAGAGTAACTCTTTTATGATTATAGCGGGGGAATCTTAAGGTACACGTGCATGTAAATAGAAAAAAAAGATATTGATATTAAAGTATCATAACTGATATAATTTTTAGACGGTACTCTTGTGACGGCTATGCAAGCATAGAATGATATTGATATGCTAGTGATATAATAAAACACTTTGAATGACATGAAATATCATAACTGACCATATTCGTAAACTATACAATATTTTTTACTGATTTATTAAAAACTTAACTGACATACATATTATTTTCTTTTTTCTTGTATTATTGTAGTTTATGAGTGTGACTATTCATTGTATTTGGTTAACTTATTGTTGTTTTAAACTAAATTTTTAGGTGTAATTAATTGATTAAAATACGAGCAATAGAAAAGAAAATATTTATAGAGGACACAAACAACTTGTAATGAGGTAAATTTAATTGTACTGCTTTAATTTAATTTCTTTAGTGACATTTTTATTTGTTAAATTTTTGTTATTGAAAATGAATATTGAAAACTTAATTCTCATTGTTCGATCATTTGTATCTGTCTTGGGTCGGGTCGTGATAAAAGTGGTATCTGAGACAAAGTTTATATTAATTAATGTAATTTTGATGAAATAGTCAATAGGTCAATTTTATCAAAATATTAATGATAATAAAATTAAAAAAATAGTTTAGAGATACAGACATAGAGATACACTCGAAATTATGGAAGAAGGAAGTCCGATATAAATGATGAAGTGCATTCTACTATAAATGTGAACACGAATGTCCTAACCCAGATGATGGTGACTATGACAACTGATTCAGAGATCTAGATCACAGCTTACCGAAAGTGATATAGTTGCCGTGGATAAGTATTTGAAGATATTCCAAGATTTATGTTCATCATTGTTTATGGGAACTAAAGATTCAATTGAATCGGAGAATTGATTGATGCGGATTAAGATGTTAAATTGTATGACCAATCTAGATGAAATAAGAATGTCATTAACAATATTTTTGCTGGATGAAAAAACTATAAGGTGGTAGTATGAGCAGTTCCGGGACAGGCTAGGGACCTATCCAACATGATGGCATGTTGGGAATAATTTATGGAGTTATTCAAAGAATAATTTGCAACCATATTTGCTCGAAGCCAAATGCATGACAAATTTATCAGATTGGTTTAGAGAGAATACACTCATGCAGTACGAAGCAGAATTCACTGCACTGTCAAAGTATGCGTCACAATTGATACTATAGAAGAAATGTAAAGTCCCGTTTTAGTTACTCGGGAAGAGGAAAGGAAGAGATAGAAGAGAAAATGAAGAGTCGAACAAAAGGGAGAGTAAGCGAGGAGTCAGGAAATTAAAATAAAGTGTTTGGAACGTAAGGGATGAATTCACTCTATAAATCGTCTTAGTGGACTTACCCATAGCACTGAGCGACTTTGGCGAGGAGGGGGGATTGAGTGGCTAGGGCGGAGGCGAGTGTGGTATCTTGAGTGTGCTTGCAAAGCAGAGTAGTGAGAAGATCGCAAGCCTGGTTCTCTACACGCATACGATATTGTTGACAAGGTAGGCTTTCTCGTCAGAGATTGGGTGAGCTGTTCAAATTCAAGCGTGGGAGAGACACGAGTATCCCTTGAGAAGGAAGAGCTGACAGAGACGAAGGCGTCGATGTTGAGGTCATGCGGGATTGAGCCAAACGTGGATGAGGAAGAAGGTGGTGGTGACGTCGAGGGTTTGCGTTGCTTTCTATCCGCGGTTGAAGGAATCGAGGAAGACATTATAGCTCCGTAAGGGGAGCTCTCGTGCGAGGAAGGAGTGGCTCTATCGAGAGGAAGGAGGCAATCCTTGTGTGTGCTGTTGCCGTGCGAAGGAGAATGAGGTTGAGCATCACATGCAGAGGAGCTTAGGGCTTGACTAAGAGTTAAATTAAAGTTAACTTTAATTAAAGTATTTAATATGAATTTGTATATATAT
>JXCR01036281.1:58922-76622 GCA_002079205.1 Phalaenopsis hybrid cultivar
ATATATATATATATATATATATATATTTCAATGTTTTGAAAGCCGAATCGAACATTGAACCGGAAGAGGAGGTTCAAGGTTTAAAGGTTAAGTCGGGGTTGAATGGGGTGACCGCATAAATATAAAAAAATATTAAATCTAACTTAAATGACATAATAATGCTGTCATATGTGTAGTGCAAAAAACATCTCATGAAATATAAATCATATGTGGACTTAAAACAACTAATTTAAATGACTCCAAAAAAGAAGACTAGTAATCAAGTATTATAATCCAAAAAATATCTCTAAAAAACATTAAAAAAATTGATTCAACGGTTGGACTGTCAGTTCTAGCCGATTTATTCCGATTCAACGCTGGGGCGGTTTTTAGGCCACTCGGAGTCGGACCTCTTGCTGATTCAGGGTTGAAACGGTCGAACTAGTCAAAATGATCAGTGATAGAAGGAAAAATATTTATAGAGGACACGAACACTAACAGTAAGTGCATCTGGTCGAAAAAAACAAAATCTTACTATAACATAGGACTATGAGTCTTTTCAAAACTGTGTGATTTTTTTTAAATCTTCAAACATGCTTAATATTGTCTCCAATAGTTAGCTAACTATAAACAATAAAATATTAAACGTATCATTAATTATTTTTAATCAATCTTCTAATTAATTATGATATTTTAATTGTTGATTATAAACTTTTATTGTAAGTATTTAGTTTACTTTAATATGACTATCAAACTACAACTTACTCAATATCTATGATTTATATTTTATGTAATATCTAATTAATATACTCTCTAATTTAAATAAGTAATTGTAAATTTTATTTTCATATTTTGATTAATTCCCTTATGCTATTTTTATTTTTAGAAATTATATTATTACATATATATAATTTTAATAAATTATATTATTAATGTTTAAAACTACAATTCTTACCTCAAAGCTCAACACAGCTTCCTCCCCTCCCTCGCACGGCTCTGCCTCCTCCCCCCTTCTTCTACTTGATACTTTTTCGTTTTTTTTCCTTTGCGTAAAAAATCGCATGGACCTTCTATCTCACACTCTCGACTTCGCTCCTCCTTCGCAACAGAGCTTCTCGACGCCTCTTCGGCTGCATCGTCCACATCGAGCCCTTATGTCATGCCTCCTCCTTGGCTCGACAACACTGTCATCAGTTGTCGTTGCGCTTTAAGCTTTGAACGATGCTCTGAGAAGCCCTAGACTGCACCCGTCAATCTCATACCTTCACACACACCGTTCGTCTCTCAAAGTAAGTTGATATTGCCTTTGCCTCCCTCATGCACATAATTTTATAGAATGAAAGTAACCTCTGAGTTCTTGACTGTTCACTTCCTCTCCCTCTCTTCACTCCCTCGAGGATATGAAACGAGACATCACAATCGTACATACTTATTAAAATCTCATCATCGAAATTTATAAACAGATCACATGTCATCTCTTATGAAGTAGATTGACATAAACTATCCATAAATTTCATGGTAAAAATTAGGTGTCATTCATTAAGATCACTAAAAAGTAAAGACCTGATATAATGTGGCCCAACTACACTCATCTCATCAACAAAATCAGGATAACAACATATCTAATATAAGACATAGTTACAGAAGAAAGAAAATATACTAGAAAATGCTCTTATATGTAAGTAAACGTCAAACTCATTAGACCCTATCACCATTAATAGCAGTAGGTTCTTCATGCTCACTATAAGGGATTGAACTAGTTGCCTTGGTTGAACCTTGAGCTAGAGTTGAAGCTATAGACTTTGTCATTCTCCACCCACTTGTAGTTTTCTATGAAGGACTCCACCTGATTTCTAATTTTCAATGCTCTTCTGGCCAAGCGATGAACAATATCTTGTTATACGACCAAGCTGAGGACAGTAGTAGCATATGTTAGAACCCATTAAACATTCACCTTTATGTTGTTTTCCACATTTGGTATAAGTGACTAAAGTATTTTGAGTTTTACCTCTACTAAATTCACCTGGATTAAACTTGGACTTCTTTCCATCGGATCCCTCAATTTATCTACAAATTCTCCTTCATCAATACTCTTCGTCATGTGCAAAAGAGTTTGCTCAGTCCTATAAGATCGACTACTTGGAGACATTTGTACTAGTGGCGATACCCACCACATTAAGATTATTACTGTCATTGGCTGTCAATCAACACTAGTCTTTACATTAGCTAGATATTAAAAATGCATTTTTAATGGGGATCTTGAGGAAGAAGTGTATATAAAGATACCTCAATGACTAAGGAACGACACAAATAATCAGCTAGTGTTCAAACTAAAGAAATCATTATATGAGTTGAAACAATCTTCTATAGCATTCTCCCATAGCTTCTTTTGAAAGGTTCACCAAGACTATTCTTGTCAATGGGTACTATCAATATCAGACCGTTAACACTATTTATGAAATCAAATCAAGTATATAGACATCTTTATTGTATATGTAAATAACATTATTCCTACATGTAAGAGAACTTGAATCAATCAAAGGAATAATGACTTATGAGTTTGAGATCAGATCTTGAAGCTTTAAGATACTTTCTTGGAATAAAAGTTGTTAGATCCAAAGAAGGCGTTGTCATGTCTCAAGGAAAGTATATTCTTAACTTATTAAAGGAGATGGGAATATTGGGGTGCAAACCAACAAATACTCTTATGGATCCCAATTGAAGAGCATCAAAAGGAGAAAATAACACCCCAATTGAAAATGGATGTATCAAAGAATTGTGGGGAAACTTAATTATCAGATATAGGACTCGACATTGCTTTTTTTGTGGTTGTAGTGAGCCTACATATGAACTAATCAAATGACGATAATTTAAAACTGTTCTTTTGAATTCTAAGGTATCTAAAGTTGACTTTAGGATGTGGATTGATATTCAAGAAAATTTAGAATCGTAACATTGAGATCAGCTTTAATGCTAGCTGGGTTGGAGAACTAACTGATAGAAGATCTACCACGGGTTATTATTCATTTATATGGGCTAATCTGGTTGGAGAAGTAAACAATAAATTGTGGTGGTAAGTAGTGCAGAATATGTCTATCATGCAATGTCCCTAAAAAAATGTGAAGGCGCTAAAGAGATTATTGGTGGAACTACACATTGTAAACAAAAAACACTATTAAGAATATTTAGTGATAGTCAATCAACCATCAGTTTTTCAAAGAATCGGGTACACCATGATCGAACCAGATATATAAAGATTGGCAAACACTTCATTTCTAAGAAGGTCAATTGAGGGATTTTCTAGGTAGGTTATATTCCAACTTAATATTAGATTGTTGACATTCTTACCAAAGCTCTTCCTCGGCACCGTTTTAGTGATCTCAGGAGCAAGTTTAGGATGCATGGAATATACGACCCAACTTGACATGGATTGTTAATATGCATATCAGTGGAGCGCATGTGCCCACCCACGGTTTAGGTAGGGCTGTAAAAAAGAATCTGTTGTTCGTGAATAGCTTGTATTTGGCTCACTAAGTAGTCCGTGTTTGATTCGTTTGTTAAGCAAACAGGTCAAACACGAACAAATTTTTTGAACTCGATTTATAAACGAGTCGAGCATGAACAAAAGTCTGTTCGACTCAATTCAACTCGAATTATTGAAAGAATAAATAATAAGTATTAGTATAATATTTATATTTTATTTAAAAAAGTATTAAATTTTATTAATATTAAAACAATTTTAGCTAGTATCGAAAAATAAAATGTGTTAGATATGTAAGTACATAAGAATTAGGTGCTATGTATGTAAATGTGAAAAACAAGCTTGTGGTCCTCTTAGTCCCACCCGCGGTCCCACACTCCCACTTCCCGCTTATCACAAAAAACAATGTCGAACATGTAAATATGTAAGATTTGCGTGGTATGTATGTAAATGCTTGAAACTCTTCATAGCAACCCGCCTTCCTCAAGCAGTCCCGTGGTCCCATGGCTCTTGTTCTCCCACTCCCTCTCCCTCATTTAATCCCATAACATGGATAAAAGAAAAAAAATTAACTTATGCTCTATAAATTATGCATAGCAATGTTTGGGAAGACATCATCACACTTGATTCTGCCACGTTACCGGAAGACTTTTGAAGTAAAAATTAATTTTATAATTTAGTTATATTATTTGATTTATTAAATTTTAATAAATTATTATTTCGTAAACAAATGAGTTTTAATCGAGCTGAACTCGAACAAGTTATTCATGAGCTTTTTTGAACATGACCTGAACACGAATAACAAAAAATTCGAGTGAGCCAAACATGAATAACAAAAAAGTCGAACGAGCCGAACACAAACAAGATTTATGCTCGCTCAAGCTTGGCTCCTAGGTTAAAGGAAACCGTGGGTCCATTGCTACATTTGAGGTGGAGAAATTATCCTCCCTTTAATTGTCCGTTATTGCGTTTTATTTTTTTCTTATCATTATGATTTGAATTTTCTCTTAAATTGTATGAGGGATTGTCTGAATTGTATGTATTTTTTATTTTTGCTTGTATTAGTTTAATGAATAAATTAAAGTGTTTTTCCTTTAAGAAAGTTCCTCCAAGATTCCACAACTGGAATAACTCTAATGCTACTAACTTACTCTTCAGCAAAATGCTGCAGATCATGCATCTCGAAAAGATGCTCATGCCATGCTGTCTAATCATGTGCTTTTTATATGCTAGTCAAGCCTTCTTTAGATGAAGCGTATTCTCTATCTTTGACATGTGCAGGACAACATCATTTCTTCTTACATCTTTCATTTTCATGTTCTTCATTCTATTTGTACCGAGTTTGGTGAGAGCATGATTACCCACCTTGATTAACACACTAATTTGTACTAATCAAAATGCCCAAGCCCATCTGGAGGCAATTGTGTTCTATCTGTATCGTTTGCATAATTATTTCTAGCTGCATTTATGAAGCAGTTTAATGATGATGCAGGGAAAATTTTGGCCTTTTTTGTATTGATAAGGACTTAAAATATATGCTTTTCTTGACCGTTTTGAAATGCCATTATATTTGCTCTGCTATTTGATTCATCATGGCACTAGCTTATTATGACAATATTTTGAGTAAATGAAAATTAATAAGAATATTGTCATATAATTATTTGACTTGACACCTTTCCTGATTATACTGACTAGCGCTGTAGATGATAAGGTAACTGTTCTGGAGTCAGAAAAACGGGCATGGGAGAATTCCCCTGAGGCTGAAGCAATAAAAGAAGCTCTGAATCCCTGGAGACGGCTTGATCAAGACAAAAGTAGACCATGACCCAGTGAAGTTGAATTGCAAGGCACAATTCATTGACCTCGTTGACTATCCTCCATTACACCGTTTGACAGGTTCTGGCTCGTTTTATTGGATTGGCCGCCTCATTACAACAAAGATGAAAATTTTTCAGTTGGGAAGTTGTTTTACCAGATGTTATTCTCTGGTTTATCTGGTTTTGTGCTCCAGGCATCATTAGAAGCTTTGCTTTCTCTATTAAATGTTAATTTGGCCCAATAACATAGTTTGGAGTTAAAAACTCCAAATTTTGGATGAAATTTGAGGATTATTTATGTTTTATTATTATTATTATTATTATTATTATAGTGGTATCATTGCTGGCTCCTCTGGTCTCTACCACCATGGTTGGTAGTTGTGCTTCGTTAATAAGTTGGGAGCCATCTTTTCGTTACTTTACTGGGAATTCAGTCTCGACAATCTTGATTGCTCTCGTCAGAAATTGGGGAGCATCTATAATTTATAAGTTTGTAGATACTTTCATGTCCTTTAACTAATAAAACTTATTAATAAAATTTGTTTAAAAATCACCTTCAATCCATGGCCAAAGATTGTCAAATCTGACTGTTTATCACTTGAAAGCATATGCTGAATATGTTGTCAGGTAAGCATGCAGCATCATGTATACAGGGGAAATGGGGCAAATAAAAGATAATTACTTATAACATATTAGATTTTAAAAAATGACAACTTTGAAGCATGATTTTAAGTCCTTTGGAGGCTCTGATTCAATCAGAAGGGCTATTAAGTGGGATTTTTTAAAAAAATGTTCATTTTAAGAATAGAGTAATTATAATGCTTATGTTTTAAAAATGTCAGTCTTATTTGGTTTGATGTAAATCAATGGATCAAAATATGGTGAATGGTTGCAGGCAAGGAGATGGTGCAAGAGGGCGAAATTTTGAAAACAGTTATATTTATAATTTTAATTAGCTAAATCTGTAAGTTAAAAGAGCCAATTTGAATGTGGGTACGGTCATTAAATATGTTGGCGATGCTAGTCATGTAATATGTCGCCATAAGCAATTACGGCTAGGATTTGAACCAAGTTTATTCTTTAAATAAATTGAGATGTAATAATAAAATTAATGTATGTCATATAATTCTCGTCCGATTTTGATGTTCTTGATATCGTTGTAAATGTAACAGAATTCTCTATGTTTTTTGTGATGACCGCTCTGGATGAATCTCGACAAATAAATGGCAACAATTGCGAATATTTGAAGTTTGTTGAAAAATGGTAATTAAAACTTACCCTGCAGCGATGGGATCACCGCACATCGTTAAATTCTAGTCCGATTTGATGTTCTTGATATCAATGGAAAGGTAACATAATTTTCAACGACTTTTATGTTGACTGTTGTAGTTGAATCTCGAGAAAAAAATCAAAGCAATTATGAGTGTTCACATTAATTTTGAAAAATCATAAAAGGATTCTACCCCGTAGTGATAAAAACTCCGTACTTTGCTTGATTCTCGTTCGATTTTGACGTTGATATAGTTGGAAAGTTTACAGAAATCTTTATAACTTTGTGTTGACCGCTCGGGGCTAATTTCGAAAAAGAAATCGCAGTAATTGGAAATGTTCGAATTTCGTGGCAAAGCAATATTGGGAACCCACACCGTGGAGATAAAAACACTGCACATTGCCAATTCTTGTTCGATTTTGACATTCTTAATTTCGTTGGAAAGGTGATATAAATCCAAATAACTTTTGTGTTGACCCGTCGAGGTGAATTTCAGAGAAGAAATCACAACAATATTTAGTGTTCGAATTTAGTGACAAAACAATATTGGGAACCCACACCGTAGCAAAAAATGACCGACCACACATCGCTTAATTTTCGTCTGAAATCGGACAAAAAATTGAGTAATGTGCGGTGTTTTTATCATTGCGATGTGGGTTCCCAATATTGCTTTGTCACAAAATTATATTAGTTGCAATTTCTGCGATTTTGACGTCGCGATTCGTCTCAAGCGGTCAACATAAAAGTAGTAGAGATTTTTGTAACCTTTCCCATGATCTCAACAACATCAAAATCGGATGTAAATTGAGTGATGTACATAATTTTTCTCGTTGTGGGGTGAGTTTCAATTACATTTTTTTCAACATTAATGCGAACACTCTCAATTGCTGCGATTTTTGTCAATAAGTTCTATATAAGTTGTTGTTGTAATGGGCTAAGGGACCTTTGGGAGCAATTTGAGTGTGTATGTGACAAGAGAGGTGTATTATATGAGGTGCTTGGAGAGAATTTGATTTGTTTTTATGTATATTTTATAAGCATGATTTGTAACTACGTCCTAACTCCTTTTGGGCTCTTATTTGTGTGGATGTTTTGATCTAGATGATATTTTGCATTTGGGGAAATAACTTAATGTGTTAATTTTGTGCATTTCCTTTACATTTCAAATTTCATTTGATAAATTAAAAATTGTTGTGATCTTGTTATTTTGGAAGAAATCTAGTGGAACAACTAAGTTAATACACACATTTTTGGTAGAATAGGAATATTGCTACTAGGATAATACAATCAATATAATATATTAAATCCTGATAGTTTTTATATGGTTTAGGGGACTAAACTATAATATGAAATTCTAATACTTCTTAAAATCTCACAAGAGAATGAAAAGTAGATTTCTTGTTTGACAATCATACTAGGAAAACTTACAGTAGATCTAAACTTCAGTACATCACTGCTCAAGGGAGATATTCATTATTAAACTTAAAAATCCAATAGTATTTTCATTGTTGTAGACATATAATTTTTAAACTAACTTTTCAAATTGTTAGAATTGGTAAAATGAGTAGGTTGTTAGGATAATACTTGACTTAATTTAGTAGGTAATTGAGCTCTCCCTGTGATCAATCTCTCAGACTCAAAACTCGAATACTATTTAATCGACTTGTATACTTGTGTGATAATATTTCTTTTATTGTGTAGTCAAATCAATATTAAAATAACAAATGCATAAATTCAGTCATTTATATTCATCATACCATGTATTAATTGAACATATTGAGTTCATTACTAAGATATGTGCAACATTACCCTCCAAATAACATATTATAATGAGATTACTCAATCGCTTGGTGGAAGTCTCAACGCACTCCAAATATTATTATTTTTAAAACCACACAATTTCATATCAAAAGCCCTACAATCCTTATAATATTTAAATATAACAAACCAAGTACTATATACATTCACATCATCACATACATTGACATTCTCATACATAAAGCATTTAAGAAAATATTGAAATAATTAGAGATTATCATGCTTATTATTTTATCATGTCTGATATTATAACACACTATGTGGAAGAAGAAATGTTAATTCATGTCCATGTTGTTGGTCAATTTTTCGACTATTAGAGATAAGTTTGAATCAATCAAGTAGCTTGGGGGTGAATTTTCCTTGGAAAAACAAAAATGGGAAGAAGAATCATGGTAGCTTCTTTGTACCTGTTAAAAGGTTCCACCATAAGTAAAAGAAATTATAAATTTTGTTAGTAGACTCATTGTGGGTTAATTTTTTTTTAAAAGTTATAAAATTTGGTCATAACACTATTTTATCATGTCCATGTTGTTGGTCAAAAGGATGATGGTGTTTTGGGATTGTTTCTTGTGTCCACCACATATCATAAAAGATTTCTATCTAAATGATCAAATGAGTAATTTGATAGTATACTATCTCGAGATGTATAAATATTACTTTTAAGATGAATCTAACCATTCAGATGAGGAAAATATTTAAGATTTCTGGGTCTACATAACCAAAGATTTTTCCTCTACCTTAAATGTGTAAGATGGGGTTTATATATTATTGAGTCTAGTGGCCCTCATATTTATTACATCTTTAAAATTGTGGCTTCCAAGAATACTCTCAATTAAAATATTGGATTATTTCAAACATGATTATAAGGTAAAGTGTCTTAAAGATTGGTGTTTTAGGACTGAATTCAAAAGTTGGGACTTACAGTCTAGGATGTTGTGTCACTAAAGGGCTCAAGAAGAGGGTTAGCCAACTATGGGAAGAAGGCATGCCGTGGGATTTGGTGACACTATGAAATGTTCAAGTCATAACTTATCCGGGTTTAATTCAATGTTCTGGTGGCACTATAAAGGATGGCTTAAATCCCAATGAGATTGGATATAAGCTAAGAAAAAGAGTGAATGAAAAATAAGATCATCATATGTCATGTGATTGCTCGAGCTAATTCCATACCACTCAAAAAGCACTCTATAGAAAGTATATCATTAAGCTTTTATGACTGCTCTTCTTAACTTGGATAGTTGTTGGCAATCAAGCTGAGGCATTTGATTGAGCTGAAGAAGAAGAAAGGGAATTTTTAATTAAGTCAAATTTTAGAAGTTTCATAATAAGAATGGTTAGGGATTGATTTATTTAGGTTTTAATTAATAATAAATTATTATGTAACATAAATGTATATATAATTATAAGCCTAATAAGAAAATATAAATTACATAAAGTAACTAGAAATTTAAATTAAGATAGCCAACTTTCTTGTCAATATTTTATTAAGCTTAAATTGTTAAATGAAAGTAACAATTAGAAAAAAATAATAAAATAATTAATATTATATGATACATCAAAGGATCAGATAAAGACAAATTGTCTTCTAACAAAAAGAACAACTTTTAATAAATTAATAATAATTCTTTATGCATTTGACTTTGGTTTTTCTTTGGAGATAAGTGAAAAGAATATTTAGAATTATTAGTGATCAAGGTGAGCAGTCATTTTCTTTTGCTAATATTTTATTCCTTCTCAACGAAATGCATTTACTATTATTATTTTAGTATTGCATACTCATAATTTATGTTTCTAAAAATTTTTTTTCATACTATAAGAATAACCTTTGAGCTCAGTTTTGTTTAATTTATCATTGAATCATATACAAAAATATTGACTGCTATGCAAATAAAAATGAAATATTTGTTATTAGAAAGTGATATTTTGTTGTATGTGTGTATGCACTTGTTTGGCTATGATGGACTCACCCCCTCATGGTACTAGTAGGGGATACAAGTGTGCTACTGGAAGATACTAAGGTATGTGTTGTATAATTTTTATATGGTATTTTTGTGACAGTTGTATACATATATAACGATATTGATATGTCATTGATATAATAAGATTCATTGATAGTATCTCAAATGTTAATATTCATGCAATTTAATTTTTTTTCTTGTATTGATGTAGTTTGGGAATAAAAGTATTCATTGGCTTGTTTAGTTCGTTATCATTTTAAACTAATTTTCAGGTTAATTAAGTGATTAAAAGATGAGCGATATAATAGATATTGTTTATAGAATGTGAGATAATCAATAACGAGAAAATTTTAAATTTACTGTTTTAATTAATTTAGTTAATGACTCTTTTATTTGTTAATATTTACTTATAAAAATAATTATAAAAAATTTAGTCTCATCATTCAATTGGTTGTTCTCGTCTTGGTTTATTCCAAACCTCGGGTCGGGTCGTGATAGAGATCAAAATCAGGAGCTGTACGAGTTGTGGACCATATAAGTCGTAGTTGGTTGCATAGATTGTAATAGTGAGAATTGATGATGTCCATAAGCCTCAGTGGTCAGACTTAGAAGTTGCATGAGCTGTGAACAACGTAGATTGTAATTGGGCGTGTAGGCCATAGTGGTGGGGTATAAAGAGAGAGTTTTAGGTGTTTGGAGGAAGTCACCTTCTTTAGGTCGCATCATTACCATTTTCAAGAGGCATCATTTCACGATAAGTAAGGTGCACTGTTACACCATTATCGGGTTTTGTCATTATACCGTATTCAAAGTGTATTATTACACTGTCTTAGGGAGGCATCGTTGCATTGTATGTGAGTTACATTGTTACAAAATCATTGGGGTTTGTCATTACACTGTATTCAGAGTGCATGTTATATTGTTTTTGGGAGGCACCGTTGCACCGTATATGAGGTGCATTGTTACACCGTCATTGAGGGTCATTGCACAGTGCACTGGACGACGTATTGCTATGCAAGATGTTTCACTGATATAAAACATACGCTGGGATTCCACATTGCATATTGTGACTCCATAAGATATTTTGCGCAAGGAGCAGGGAAAGAACAATAGAGGTCGATGGTAGCGGGTGGCAGACAGTGGTACATTGTGGCCAACAGGTTCTGTTTGACGGTGGCCGATGAGCGATGGTAGAAGTTAGTCAGGAGCAATGGACAACGTTGGTAGGAGGCGGGAACAGCGGCTGCCAGAGTTGGCAGCGGCACTTGGCGGAGTAGGAGTTATTGTCGGATTTATGGTGCAGAAATGATGTTGAACTTCAGCTCCTTCCTCTCTTCTTCTAGTTCCCGGTCTAGGTCGAGATTTTAACCCCTCTCAAGAGGAGTACATGACTCTATTTATAGAGTCCAAATTGCAAATAAGAAAAAAATCCAGACCACCCCATGGGACCGCCCGGAGAGGATCCCTCAATCGGATCACGTTTAGTAAATCTTTAAGTGTGTAGATGATGTTGGAGTTGAGTGATCTTCATCTTTGATGTAAGTAGGTCAAATTTGGAATCCGCTTAGCATTCCAATTGTGCACCGAAACCTTCAAATAAGTTGTCTAATGACTTGATATGGGGCTGATTGGACTTAAATTGAACCATTTTTTGTACTGTTGGGTCTGTCTCGTCAAATCGATCAGTTTAACTATAAGTTTGTTGAAATCAAAATTCTATATTGTTTTTAATTGTAGTTTGAACGTTCCTTGCTCAAAAATTTATTTCGATATTCGTGTCGTGCCTTAAGATTCATGTCGGAAAATGAAAATTTTTTAATGGCGTATCGTATTATTTTATTATTAAATCACAATTTTTCATTTAATGACAACTTAATTACAAACTTTGCATGACATTGAAGTCGCATTTTAATCACATCTAAATATCAGCCAAATGTATTGTTATTTAATGCTAAAATAAAAGAAAACTCTAATCATCATCGATCATTCCAGATAAAATAAATAACATTGTTAGGCGAATAATACTGCTCTCTAAGTAGCGCTATAGTGGACATCATATTAGCCGAAATAACCTATAGAACAATTGTCAGAATATACTGTTTTGAATTTGGAGCATACCATACAGCTCAATCAAATATCATCTCAATCCAGCACAGAAGGTTGAAGTTGCTTAGAAGTTTTGTTCTACTCTGCCAGATTGTCCCATGCCACATCTGCCAGATTGTCCAAAGGTTGTTAATCTTCATTGATATAAGATAATCTCAGACCAAACGTAACCAAAAGATTCTCAATGGCAGATTGAGCTTCGACCAATGGGCTTCTTCAGCCCGCGATCATAAATTAGGCATTTAACTTCTTCTGCCTGGCTCCACATTCCATGGCAAGCATAGAGATTCGATAAAGTTACATAATAGCCCATGTTATCTGGTTCCAAGTATAGCAGATTCTCCGAAACAGCTTTGCCAATCTCAAGTTTTGTATGGTCTGTGCAAGAACTCAGAATAGCTCCCCAAGTTCCATGCTCAGCTCTGGATGAAAATTTCTGAACAAAGTTATAAGCTTCACAGATTTTGCCAGCCTTACTGAGCATATCTATCATACAGACATTGTGTTCAATGCTTGGTTCAAACCCAAACTCTTCCTTCATGAGGTTGTAATGCCTGCATCCCTCGTTGAGAAGCCCAGAGTGGCTGCAAGCTGATAGAAGAGCAATGAAAGTGCTTTTTGTAGGCTGAATGCCTAAGTGCGTCATGGTTGTGAAGATGCTGATAGCCTTTTCACCTTGCCCGTGAAGCCCGAATGCTGAGATCATGGAGTTCCAAAAGACTATAGATTTCTCAGAAGAGTTCTTGAAAACTTGGATTGAAATGTCAAGTCTTCCGCACTTGCTGTACATGTCGAGGAGCGCTGAAGAGATGAAGCTGTTTGCTTGCAGTTCAAATTTCATTACATAGGCATGAAGTTCCCTACCATATCTGAGATTTCCCAGCTGAGAACAAGCACATAGCATTCCTACAAGGGAGAATTCATTAGCTCTATGGCTTCCCATTTGCTTGAAGTATTCAAAAACTTTGCTACCATTCTTGTTCTGTGCAAAGCCTGATATCATACAATTCCAGGAGCACAAATTGTGATCTTTATTTGTATGAAACACGAGCTCCGAACTAATGGGGTCTTTGCATCGAAAATACATAGTAATGAGAGCATTCCTTCCCATAAGATCAAGTCCTGCTGGGCTCTTCACCATAAGGGCATGCATTGATCTACCTAGTTGTATTAATC
Source organism: Phalaenopsis hybrid cultivar (assembly GCA_002079205.1). NCBI lineage: Eukaryota > Viridiplantae > Streptophyta > Magnoliopsida > Asparagales > Orchidaceae > Phalaenopsis > Phalaenopsis hybrid cultivar. The sequence goes on from JXCR01036281.1 coordinate 72,528, forward strand.
TCAAATTCCCACACGCGGATAATGCACTCACATATGTGATTGGATCTGGTTGCAGGTTCAGTGAATGATGCATCAAAAGAAACATTTCAATCGCATCCTCGTGAAGACTGTAATGAGCATACCCTGTTATAATTGTGTTCCATGAGATGATACCACACACAGCTAGATTGCTCCTCAAAAGCAAGGATGAAGCAAACATATCTCCACAACTTATGTACATAAGCATAAGGGCATTGACAGCTGAAACATCTCCAGTAAATGCATACCTGAGCCCCCAACCATGAACTGATTTCCCAAAGTTAAGGTCTTTCCCATCAGTACAGGAAGACAGAACTCCCAATAGTGTTCCTAAGTTGCACTGCAAATCCAGATGAAGCAGTTCGCAGAACAAAGCTTGAGCATATTTTCTTAAATTATCACTCTTCGAGTACCCTGAAATCATCGTGTTCCATGAGACCAAATCCTTGATAGGCATGTTGCTAAAAAGGAGATCTGCAGAGATGAAGGCCTCATTGTTCAAGTACATATCAAGCAAGCAGTTCGCTAATGAGGGATTTGAGCCCTCCAATTGACTCTTAATTGCAAATGCATGAATTGATTTCCCATGGCAAAGCAGTTCAAGTTTATGGCAAGCTGGAATGACAGATATCAAAGTCACAGCATTAGGCCGAGGGGCCATCATCAAAAGCAACTCACGAAAAAGCTGCAAAGCTTCATCAATTATTTGGTTTTCAACTAAGCCATAAATCATTGAATTCCAAGAGACAATATTCTTGTGAACTAATCCATGAAACATCTCCTTGGCAGCTTCAACATCTCCACAATGAAAATAAAATGATATCAAAGAATTTTCAACGGAACTGTCTTGCATTCCCAGATAACCCAACTTTATCATACAACCATTTACAGCCTCTCCTAAGCCATGAAACTCCTCCGAACAAGAACAGGCGGAGATCATGGAAGAGACGCTGATTCTATCTGGCCGAACTAGAGAGCAAGTCATTTCACGGAAATACAGTATTGATTTTCCAGGAAAGCCATTGTATAAACTTCCATTAATCATAGAATTCCATGAAGTAGCATCCTTGGTTCCCATATCTTCAAACATAAACTCAGAAGAAGTCAGATCACCACACTTGGCATACATATTGATCAGAGCATTACAAAGCTGGATATCCGAATCAAAATGTCTTTTTAAGATATTAGCATGCAGAATTGCCCCTTGTTTCAAGTTGCCAGAGCGGGCAGCAGCAGATAGAACAATGATAAGCGTCGTGGAATCAAACTCTTGCAAATCATTCACCATTTCATTGAAGATATCAATACAAGTTTGAAAATCATGATTCATGACGCATGCATTGATGATGGCATTCCATGAGATCAAATCTCGAGCAAAATTTTCATGAAAAAGGGCCAAAGAGGAACTCACGTCACTGGCTCGTGCATATGCAGTGAGGAGTGAAGTTCGAAAGACGGTGTCGAGCTGAATGCCGGNTTGATGATGGCATTCCATGAGATCAAATCTCGAGCAAAATTTTCATGAAAAAGGGCCAAAGAGGAACTCACGTCACTGGCTCGTGCATATGCAGTGAGGAGTGAAGTTCGAAAGACGGTGTCGAGATGAATGCCAGTTTGGATTGAAAGGCAATGGATGGAGGAAACAAGGAAGGGATCAGCTGGTTCGGTTTTGAGAAGGTTAAGGAATATGAGCTCGAAGGAAAAGCTTTGCGGCCTTTTATCAAACATTTGAAGGGCATGGTGAAAATAAGAGAAAAATTGGTATTTTTGGGTGCCGAGAGATAAGGAGGGGAACCAACAGGCTGGAATCAGTGGAGGGATTCTTCTAAATCTTTGGAATTGGTAAATTGAAGTGATAATTCTCACCATGCAGATTCTCTGTTGTTCATTGCCGTCGGATCCAGCTTTAACTGAACAGTTGATCGAGAGAACAACCTGTGGTAATCACGGTAATCATGAACAAGAGAGGAAAGCAGCCACCACCCTTTAGGGGACGAGCATCATCTAGCTAGCCACCCAGAGTCAGTTGACCAGCCTAATAGTCGGCCACCTAAAGTCAACCGATGAGCCGACCACCCGATCAGTCGACCACCTAGAGTCAGCCGACCCGCAAACCAGCAGGCCATCCACAGGTATTCGAATAGCCGACCTGTCAGCCACCACACAACCAGTCGACCAACCGACTGAAGGCTGACCAATGAGCTCCCGAATGATAGGATTCGATGAACAAAAAAGACAAGAATGCTCTATACTATCTCTTTTAAGCAGGGGTAAAAGGGATAGTATAGAACATTCTTGTCTATTTACTTCTTGTCCTCCTATCATCTATAAATAAAACCTTTTCATATTTTGAGACTCTTCTTTTTTGGGATTTCCCCCTATGTAACTGTCTCATTCAATAAAATAAATGGGGCAAAAAGTTCGGGAATGCCACGTTTTGGCCCTTGGGGCCAAGTCCTTGTGCTCATTATCTCACATTGTCTCCTCTTTTTCCCTCACTCTATTTTTTCCTCCTGATTCCTAAGGCTCTATTTCTTAGGGTCTGATTCATAGGACAAATCAGAATTCAACATCCTGAAAGTGCTGTGAGCTTGAATCATGCCACCAACAAGAAGGAGAGTACACTAAGGAGAGAAAATCCTCACGGAGACATTCAAATGCATGATACACAATGAAATCGTCCCTCAATGCTCAAAGCATCCAAAAATTTGTAAATAAACTCGACACAAAAAGAGCTATGGCGGTGTTGCCCTACCTAGTAGCTACAAGTTGTGTGAAAGGTATGGCGTAAATCACCAAGTAGCGAGTATTGGCGGTTACCCCCACGAAGGCAGCGACGAGATCCACTTAAAACCTAAACCGAGGCGATAATCCATATGAGCAAACAAGATGTGCAAGGAGTAAGACTCTAGTCAGGCGATATCATATCCAAAAACTTACATCTATCTCTCTGGGACAAGGTTGCTTATCAACATAGTCAACCCAAAAGTCTTTGGACATCTCTTCGGAGCCAGCGAAAACATGGAGCAAAAAAATTGCTAAAAACTATGGGAATACAACTGATGCATTATTATGACCATATTCTTTGTAATAATAGTTTCTCATTCTTATGGCAGCTTCTCTTCAAAGAAGATACTTGGGAAGATTAATATGTATAGCAAAAAAGTGCTCCATTGATGTTGAAGAGATTCGACGACCGAGCGAGCATGACACTTCAGTGGACGACCAACCAATTGACCACCACCTTCCAAGGGACGACCAACCAATATACTAACCACCACCCTTCAGGGAACAACTGACCTATCGACACCCTCTAGTGCACGAATAGTTGAGCACAACCCTTTAGTGGATGACCGAACGACCGAACAACTGGCTGACCACCACCCTTTGGGGGAAGACGAGTTGACTGACCGACCATTGCTCTCCAGGGGATGACTAACAAACTAGCATGCCACCCAGATTCAGCTGACCATCTAGAGTCGATCGATCATCCGACCAACCACAGTCGGCTGGCAAGCTAACCAGCCGCAGACAACAACTAGCTGTCATGCCAACCATCACATAACAAGCCAACCATCCAACTCAAGGTCGATTGATGAGCTCCCAAACTATAGGATTCGATGAAAAAAAGACAAGAATGTCGTGTAATACTGCTTTTAAGCAGAGGTAACATTGTAACTTTACCTTTTGTCCTCCTATCATACATAAATAGGAGGACCCTTTCATGTTTTTGTACCCATCTTTTCTGAGATTCTCTTCTATATAAACCTCTCAGTCAATGAAATAGAAGAGGCCAAAAAGCTCAGAAACACTCCATTTTTGCCCTCAGGGCCAAGTCCATGTGTTGTCTCTCTCTCCCTCTCCTCTCTTTCCCTCTTACTTGATTTCTCCCTCTTGGTTCCCAACACTCTATTTCTTTGGTGTGATTCATTTTGAAATACAAGAGGCCAAACTGTAAATATTGTTTGCTATCCAATTTTTCATTCTTGCAACCTAACTCAAATTTTAGAATACTCACATTTTTTTTAGCCCGACATCATAGAGAAAAATAGTAGCACTATATATATATATATATAG
>JXCR01036281.1:80580-92795 GCA_002079205.1 Phalaenopsis hybrid cultivar
ATATTATATATTTATATAATATAAGTTATATAATTAATATAATATATTATTTATAAAATATTAGGGATGTCAAACTGGTCGTTGTTCGCGAACAGCTCGTGTTCGGCTTGCTCGTTAAGAAACGAACACGAACAGTGACTTCGCGAATAATTTCGAACACGAGCTTATTTCAAACAAATTAAATTTCAAACGAACCGAACACGAACACAAGCTCTATTCGACCGCGTTTGATTCGTTTAGACCCCTATCACCAACGGACAATTTAGGAAAACCCAATTCAAATTAATTATTTTGAGCTTTTAGTGTTTGTTTTTTAATGTAAGTGGGGCAGTCCTTGTTGTAAATTGTCAGGCCAAGTGGGCTAATAATATAAAAAGGACTCTGAACTTTGGTCCACATTTCTTAATTCTGGAGTTTTATAATGCCACATTAGGTAGCCTGTGCATATAATATACAAGTTTGAATTTTTTTTTTATTTTATAATTTAAACTATATAAGGTCCCACAAATATGGCAATTTCAAATTTGCATTTTTTGATAGGCTTTATTTTCTCATGAATAAGAAAACAATGCGACAACCCTCCATGATGCATGTTACAGAAAAGGTTAGAAAGGGAAGTCACGAGAGTTCTCGCATAAGCGAACATTTATGTCACAATAATAACTATGCGACGGACTCCCAATTATTTTGCCGGATGAAATTTTATATTTTGTTAAAATAAATTTGATTTAGGGCCCGTTTGGGGCAGCTTATAAGTGCGGCTGCGTTTTGGAAACGCCGCTTTAATGTTTGCTTCACTCGTTTTATGGGTGTTTTGTGAAGCTGAGTTTTATAATTTGTACTACACGCGTACCGCGGGTATACCTCACTGATCCGCGTTCGGCCAAATAATGTTTACTCTACTGCCCTTGTGAAAAGCCTAAACTCTTCGCCATGCCTTTCTTCTTTCACGTCGATTTTGCCTCTGTCGCTACAACCTTTCCGCAGGTAAGGAATTCTCTCGTCTCCTCCCTCCTCTCCTCCCTCAGCGAAAGCCTTCTTGTGTGTTGAATTTTACGGTTAATTTTGAAGTATTGATATGAGATGGCTAAAAAGGATTAATCTAAAATAATTAAACGGTTGGCTAGAAATTAATAATGATAGATATTTTTCATTATTACGCCTAGGTCGTGTATTCTAATAAAGCAAAATATTTAATTTTATACAATTGCTTCCTTCTCATATCTTAATTTGATACTATTTTTTTAAGCGCCTTTTAGAGGTAGAAATGATAGACTCTTTAGAGTAGGTAGGTATAACTAGCACAAGTAAGAAGCATTGGTAAGAAATGGTGATGTTTGGCAAAGATACTAGAGACAAGCTCCATTAGTTGTCGAAAACTGTTAGTAGTGATCAATGGTAACTTGTGTTTGCTATAATTGTTGATGGTGGATGATCAGGAGCTAATATGTCGAGCTATAGAACTCTGTGATTCTCATACATTTAAAGAACCGAAGAACCCTATCATTTAAATGTTCAAATATTTTCTCACTTGCTACTTGTGGTGCTATTATATATATATTTTTTGTCGTAATGTATTTTGAAACAAAATCTTCTAAAGTAGTTAGCTCACCATCATATCTTAATAACAACAATCCTAATTGTTTTCCATCTTGTATAACTACTTTGGGTTCATAAAAAGATAACCCCAAACTAACAAAAGCATGTCTAACCTCTTCAATTATTAATTAATCACTATATGAATAATTATATTGAAATATTGCCAAATTCATTGACTAAAAGGGTTTCTAATCTCTTCTATAAAAAATAATAATCTTAATGCCTAAAAATATAATATTAAATAGGAAAAAAATATTTAATGTGTGTGTGAGTGGGAGGCGTCCGTAGTTTCGAAAAGTAGTGGGGGCAATGGGTGGGTTTGTATGTGTTATAAATTCTATTTAAATGTGTTGTGCAAAATTTTGAGAGGAAGACTCAAATGGAGAATGGGATTGTAGGCTTGTTCGGGGTGAATAGTTTAGTGATCATTACCCATGACTAGACTTTGGTGAGCTTGGTGATTTATATTAATTTCTATGTTTAACATTGTTATTTGTTTTCCATGGTGAAGTATTATTGTATTTTAAAGGATTTTTTTTTGTTTTTCTTTATTCCTTTTATTTCTATTTTTATACCACCTCAATCCCTTCTTAATCCCCTTTACAAAAGCTGGCTAGGATTCTACCTAATCCAAGTTAGTTTGAGTTTGGGCTTTGTTTCGGTGATCTGAGTCTCTTAGAAAGATATCAAAATTTCTATAATTGGTCTAAAGTCATTAGAGATTTATCTCTGTATAAATATTAGCTTTTGATTTGTCTTTTGGTTCAACCAAAAAATCTTAAAACTAAACTATAGTTTACTTTCTATGTAGTTTTTATTTTCTTAACTTACTAATTATTAAAAAATGTTAAAAAGTAAAATTTTTTTTAGAAATTACATATGGAACATTTATCATCATTTTTATGATAAATTTTTAATTTTTTTAAATATTTAGAAATTTGGAAAAAAAATTATAAGAGTTGGTCAATTTTGTCCAAATTTGACCCAGTCGATATTTCTCACTCAATTACACTACTAGGTTCTATCTAAACACCCTCATTCACTCTATACGATTCCTATAAAACATTTTAAATATTTTGATAGAGTTTCACATTAAGATTTCCCTATCCACATGAAGGCTGGCATCAGAGCAAGTTAAAACTTAGGATATTAGAGAACACTTGGACATTGACAATGCCTTTTATGTTGGAGCAGGGAATGCATGAATTAGAGTTTTGTATTTGGTGAGACAAATTTGGTGGGAGACTTCAACTTGTTCATAATTTCAATAAGGGAGCAAGGAGAAAGTGTTTAGTGATGAAATTTGAACCTTAGCAAGAGAAGATAAGAGAAACATTAGAGGAGCATTAGACAAACACTCAAAAGTTTGGCTACAAGATATAACACTTTGAAGGGTTAGCAAGAATATCATTTGTAAATATATTATTATTGGACTTATATATTTGCATTTGGTCGTTTATATCGTTGTTGACCTCATTTTTGATGAGGTATAAAGTCTTCTCCTAGAAATTAAGATATAGCCATAAGACTTTCCTATTAATTATCCTAGAAGACTAGTGATGAGACCCACCCCCACTTAGAAGAACAAATCACCTCTTGACTCTTTTGTGACGTCTCACATGGGTGGTCTCAAACCCTCAACATTTGGTTGAGTTGGTTAAGGCCAACATGATGAAACTCAAATAGAGTTTCCATAGGATCATGAGACCTTAGGAAGACCCTGGGTGGCTTGGCCATTCATGCCCCCACACATCACCACCACAATTTATACGACTACAATTCACATTCACCATATGCATATTCATATACACACACTTCACAATTATGAAGTTAAATCCAAATCCACAAATTCTTTATTTATTTTCTATTGGTGAAGTATTAATGTATTCTTAAGGAATTTTTTTTTCATTTCTTTATTCCTTTTATTTTCATTTTTATCCCACCTCAATCCCTTCTTACCCCCTTTACCCCCTTTACAAAAGTTGTCTATAATTCCACCTAATCCAAGCTAGTTTGAGTTTGGGTTCTATTTGGGTGATGAGAGTCACTTAGAAAGATATCAAATTTTTTATAACAGGTCTAAAATCAGTGGAGATTTATTTTTATATAAGTATTAGCTTTTTATTTGTCTTTTGGTTCAACACAAAAATTTTAAAACTAAACTATAGTTTACTATGTAGTTTCAATTTTTTTTCTATCTAATAATTAAAAAATGTTAAAAATTATAAAAACTTTTAGAAATTACATTTCGGGCATGTATACTCATTTTTATGAAAATTTTTTATTTTTTTACCGCATTTAGAAATATGAAACAAAATAATAAGAGTTGGTTAGTTTTATCTAAATTTGACCTAATCAATATTTCTCACTCAATTACAATACCAGGTTTTATCTAAACACCCCCATTCACTCTATACGATTCCTATAAAACATTTTAAATATTTTCATAAGAGTTTCACATTAAAATTTCCCCAACCATAAGAAGCATGGTATCATAACAAGTTTAATGTTAGAGCAAGGAATGCTTGAATTTGAGTTTTGTATGGGGTGAGACAAATTTTGTGGGCGACTTCAACTAGTTCATAATTTCAATAAGAGAGCAAGGAAAAAGTGTTTACAAGTGATGAAATTTGAACCTTAGCAAGACCCAAGGTAAGAGAAACATTAGAGGAGAATTAGAGGAATACTCAAAAGTTTGGCTACAAGATATAACACTTTGAAAAGTTTGCAAGAATATCATTTGTGAATGTATTATTATTGAACTTTTATTATGAGTCGACTTGAAACTGACCAAAATATTCAATGAGTCAACAATCCCAACCAGCCTTTTTCTTGCCAACCAAAATCTGACCCGTATAACCCATTTAACAAAATGAAAAATAGTTATGCAGATTAGTTTAGAGTTAATTTTCGGTCAATTTCCGGCTAGCAAGTCAATTTCAAGGCAATTTAAGGTTAGTGAGTCATTTTCAGGTCATTTTTGGGTAGGCGGGTCAACCCAAACCTAACCTAAAAATTAAATGGGTTAGGATATTTTTGGGTAGGCAGGTCATTTTTGGATAGGCGTATTAGGGGTCTCCCGAATATGGCATTGTATGTTGATTCTGACCTGACAACGATGAATTGGACTGAGCGAGTCATTTGTCAAGAAAAATATCACATGAAAACAAAGATATTTATTCTTACCTCGACCCTTACTGGTCGATTATCAAAACCATATAATGGCTCGAACGCTGGTTGAAGTCTTTCCCTTGTCAGTCCAGAACTAAGAAAAGTGGAGTAAGAAAAACATGAGCAAAGCTCTCATTATCGATCAAGATTCTCTTTACGTTGAAGCAGAGTTCGCTAATTCTTACGCTAATGACAAGAGGAACTTAATGCGGTACTCACACTCCTTCTAAATTAGAATCATCAAAAGTGATAGGTTCAAGGCGTATTTTCTTTTGTGCTGGTTCACTAGTTGTAGTCATAAAAACTTGACCAGTCATCAACGGGCCTCCTGCAATTGTCTGAATTTTGCCCACGACTAGGTGACCCCCATATTGTTGCCTTTGTGTTTGTTGTCCCCCAGTAGAAGAATTATCGCTACGAGCTAGTTTGTTTTGTATAAATCGACCAAGATATCCCTGTTGAATCAACCTTTCAATGTCTTCTCTAAGCTGCTTGCACGTCTCAGTGGTGAGGCCACGACTTCAATGAAAATGACATTATTTTCTTGATTTCCTGAGTTAGGTTTCAGGGGGTGAGGTCACTTAACAGCTTGCTCATCTTTGATGGTCATCAAGATGTTAACATATGACGTGTTGAGTGGTTTATACTCTTTCTTGGGTCGATATTCAGTTTGTTGGTCCGCAGTTTGGAGGAGGTCACGATTCTTGGTTGTTCAAACTTTCTCCGATGTGAATATTGATTATTATCTCTTGAATTATTTTTGTGCTTTCCCTCAAATTTCTCCTTGCCTTGTCCACAGTGATTTAAACCTCAACATGGTGGACAAGGTCAGCATAAGAACAATTGTCTCCCGCATTAGTGATGAGTAGAAGGGTCCTGGGCAGAGCCTCCCAAGGAAGACTCTTTTTAGTAACTCTGGATCTACTCCTGGAATTTGACATGCTTCGGCAGACAATTTGTGGAAGTAGTATTTGAGCGACTCTCCTTCAATTTGACGAATTTCCAAGAGATGGGATGAATATTTGTTGATTCGTTAATTTGCCATGAACTACTTCACAAACAATATAACAAGCTCTTTATAGGCGTTTACAATGCCCCCCGGTAGAGAGTCGAACTAGGTTCCAGCTTGCCCCTTAAGAATGGTCGGGAACACCTGGCATAGAAGCGCATCAAATGCATGTTGAATGTGCATGATGGTTCGATAATGATCAATATGTTCATAAGGGTCAGTTATTCCTTCACAAGCTTCGATGTTCGGAAGCTTGAACCCTATTGTGATGGGGTGTTGGAGGACTGCACCCGTTAAGGGGGAGGATTCATGGATGTTATGGTGAGCGTTGAAGCAATCCTTTTTCTCTATGGGGAACTCTTTTCGGACAGGAGTCTTAGTTTGCTACAAATAACATCATCTAGAATGACAGCAAGATATGGTGGTGCTATGCAAGCTGCATGAGATGGATGAGTGGAACTTGTGGTGTCCAGGAGTTCAGCTTCACGACTTGGTAGGGGAATTGTTCCCTCTTGGAGAGTATGTTTCTTGTATGTGGAGGATTTAACGGTAAATGAATTTTGTTCATCCGAGTGGGCTGTTGTTGTTAGGTCCCACATATGAGTTGTAGGATCTCCAGTTGAGACTCCTCAATCCCGCGCATTCGATCTTCCATAGAAGGACACGAAACACCCTCATTGGCGGGATAATGTTTTTCAGGGCGGAAAGATGAAGAAGCATGCCTCCTTTGACTTCGTGACTGTTCCCTAGAACGATGGGTGCTGGAGCGAGTTGCTCCGTTGTCCCAAATATTTTGTCTAGTGCCCATGTAGAAAACTAAGCAAGTGCTTTAGTGGCGGGATTGAGAATTTCCCACAAACAGCGCCAAACTAATGTGTGCTAAAAAATCTGCTGCGATAAAGTGATGGATTATCGTCTTAGTGTTGTATGATAATTCAACACACACACAAGTGAATGAGAAACAAGCAATGATGGATCCAGAAGTTTTTACGTGGAAAACCCGTAAAGAGAAAAACCAAGGGGCCTGGACCAGTTATGAAAATCCACTATTGATTGATAATTACAGAAATCTCTTGTCCCACAGATGGGAAATGATTACTAGATTTTCAAGTTACTATGTCGATTGACGACGTCTTGTTGGTGGTAATTAACATTGATTGGTGGTGATCGATGATGGTTAGCGGTGGTCGACGAAAAATGGCGGAGGTCAACAGAAGTTGGCGGTAGTCGACGGTGGTCGGTGGTGGTCGATGAAGGTCAGTAATGGTCAATAACTGTAGGCAGTGGTCAACGGAGGTCGGCGGTGGTTGACGGTAGTCGATGACGGTCGGTGGTGGTCAAAGGTGGTTGACGACGGTTGATGATGGTCGACGACGTTCGACGGTGGTTGACGACGATCGACAGTGGTCGACAATGGTCGACGGTGTTGCTAAGTTGTAGCTTCCCCTCAAAGCCTCAGGATCTCTCTCTAGGCTTAAGCTCCTCCCTCATGAGAGAGGTAGGGCTCTATTTATAGTGTTTTGGATACAATTAATGTAAGAATATGAACAATTTTGATCGAACGGTCTGGAGAGCTTCCCTCAATTAGACTGTGTTTAATTGACATTTTGATGCCTTAATGATATCAGAATTAAGTGATCTTGAGCTAGTTGGATTCGTTTTGTCGAGATGTTCGATTCGACAATAAACTTGCGTTTGACCTTCCAAATATGTCCAGAAATCTTTTAAGAATGATTTAATGACTTGTCATTTGACTCAGATTGGACTAACTTCAATATCATTAGGTCGTCTCATCGAGCCGGTCAGTTTGACTAAAAGTTTTTTTATCAAGACTTGAACATTTCTTGCTCAAAATATTGCCTCGAGATTCGTTTCATGCCCTGAGATTCGTGCCAGATGATGAAAATTTATTGGTGGCGTAGCAAGTCCAACGTTAAGAAAACTTATAAACTCATCAATAAAACTAATTAAGCCAAGAAAATTATCATAAATTTTGCAAACTATAATAATAAACAAAAAAAAATCAAATTTATTGAATGTTTTTTCCCGTTTCTCCCCCTTTTTCTTAAAATCCCTGATCACCCATGGTTTTCTTGAGCGGCAATTTCGATCCAACGGTCGAATATCGTGATCCCCCAACGTCAGACTTTTGCACGTAAACTTACATAAATTTGGCAGAAAAGAACAGTCATTCAACTAACGGTTCTTATCTATAACAACGTGCAGGAGAAAAGTTCTTAGCTTTGAGCTCTTCGCCAATGGTTGCCTTTGTTTTCTTCAAGCATTTGGCACTCGCAAGTTATTTGTTTGCATCTTTGTAGTATTTTGATTATTTGTTGAGCATAATGATTGAACAAAAGAATTGATGTGCTTGTCCTCTTTTTCTTCTTTGTTGATATTAATGAAGTTAAGAGCATTGCATCTTCAGTCTTATGCATCCTTTTCTTCCAAGTGGCAGAGCCAAAACTTGAGGAAGACTACAAAAAAAGCTAATATGCTACTGAGTATGCAAATTAAATAAATTAAATATTATAAAAAAAATTTAGGCAAAAATATATAAATAATCCATAAAAACTTCTATTATTTATTGAGCTACATTATATAAAGTAATTTTATATCAAGGTATGGTGATGTTTATCCTTCGTTATTGAATATATCTCAGTCATTTCATCAATTATGGATGATATATGATTTCCTCAATTTGAAAATGAATTTTTAACCTTATAAAATATATATTTTTTTATTATCAATGTCTTTTAAATTCTTAATTCAATAATTATAACTAAAATATTATCTTTAAAATGGCATTACATGTCCTAATTTTATTTAATTTTAGTTTCTTAAATAAACTCAAGGCAAACTTTTTAATAACTAATTTCATTTTTTTATAACCACAATACTATTTGAGATGTTTTTTAAACCATTTTTAGGTAGAATTTTCCTTTACAAAAACACTCCTAATAGGAGGAGAAGAAAAATATGAAATGTGTATACCTTCCTTTGTCTCATTAAAATTCAATTCATAAATAAGTTTAATATTTGTTCTAGTCATTGGCACTCCATTAACAAAGAGGAATCATCTCAATCAGATATCCTTAAAGCCATATACATCATCATTAATATGAAATGTAATGAATAATTATAGTCTAAAATATCTTGGATTAGATACTTTGTCATAATATTAATACCTCAAATCACTTCTTTATGTGCCAAAAAAAAAAGGAACTTGGAAAATTAGAAGAGCTTCTAAAGTTAAAATCATTTCATAATCCAAATTATCTCCAAACTTGAAGCCCATAGGCTTTATGACTTCTAGAGAGTAGAGGATCTCATTAATAATTTGATGAGCCTCCTTATTAGTATATTAAGTAGAGCTATAGAATAATGTAATTTTGGAAAGAAGAGTGTCAAAAAACTATCTTTATTTTATTCTATAAAATGTCATATCTTAAAGTATAAAAAGTATTAGCAAAATGAGCATAGTATCTAGTTTTATCTACATTGAAGAACATATGAATTCTAAGAAAATAATGCATAGAAAAGTGGTTAACTTAGTCAACATAGTGAATAAGTCACTACTTGAAGTTGATCTTCTAATACATTTGAGATGATTAAATTAACAAAAACTATCCTGAAAGATCCTTATAAAATTACTTAGGGATGAAATTTTTACTTTTTTTTAATAGTACCATTTAAGCTAATTCTTGAACATGATAACATCATCAATATATGTCTCAAAAATCATCGTTAAATGTTATAAGAAGAATCAATAAACTCATTAACTTCATGTCGGTCGCCAAATATGGGAGGGAGGATTTTAATTTAATTTAATTTAATATATATATATATATATATTAGTTTTGAAAAATAATATTTTAGTTTGGAAAATACGAGACCAAACTGATCTCATACAGGCAATAATTTAAATAAACGAGCACAAAACCACAAGTAATGCATCTATCCCAAGGAATAGACGTGTCACTTACTAGTGAGGCTCGATTAAATAAACTAAAAAATTTATGACATTTGTTTTAGTCTGTGAAACTATTTATCTCGAGGAGTAGATATGTCACTTGTGTTGTGATTCATACAGGTTTAAGCATTAATTTCATATAGGATTAAGCTTTTGTGTTGTGATTCGGCTATTTCCTTTAGATCTGTAATTTTTTCGTTTGTGCATTCTTATATTTCATATGAGTTGTGTGAATGTATGTCACTTTAATTTGGTTACATTTTATCTCTCTCTCAACTAGGTTGTTGTAACACTTGGCCTTTCACATAGATGTAGGTGATTACCCGTTTCATCATTTGAAAAGATTTAATAAGTAATTTCTTAGAGGTTTCATTTTTTTTTCTTCATTCTAGATGATAATCATGAATTTGAATATTTAGAATATAAAGTATAACATATGCTACCTTGCGCTTAGCCTTTTGTTAATTTGTGGTCATTTTAAATTGGATGTCATATTTCCATCAACACTGTTCTTGGAAATTCCCAAGTCACATTGGTTTGTTAATAGAAACTAAAACAATATTCTCTTCCTATTTCTATTTATCTTTTAGTTTTTGTTAAATTTTCAAGAAAATGGTTGAGTAGTCCTTGTCAAAAATGTCTTGGAATTCCTTCTACTTCTTTCTGGATAATAACTAACTCTCTTTAAATCTGTATTTTTCTACAGAGGGATGTTATTTATTTTTTTGTAAATTAATAATTAATAATTAAATTTATCATCATTTTATTTTTTTTTTAACTCATTTCAAATTGAATTTGAATCAAAGACGAACAAATCAAACAATGCAAACAATTCGAACATTTCAAACATTTCAACAATTTGAATTAATTTCAAATAAATCAAATCGAACACAAATAGTAATTTCACGAATAATTTTAAACACGAATTTATTTCAAACGAGCTAAACACGAACATGAGCTTTGTTCATTTATGTTCGTTTCATTTACACCCCTAGCCACAAGCAATCAACAGGGACAACAAAACACAAAAGAAAACTTGGATTCACGCTAGTAGACAAACATCAGTGCAGTAGCTCCTCAAAAAAAAAAACTAATGCAAAATCCATAGGGACTACAACACACAGACACTCGATACCAGACTCAACAATACAATAATTGCCTATGACATTGACCGGGTCACCTGGACTGCACTCCTCTGATCTGAAGGGTGCAAGCACACCACTGAGTGCAAGCATAGGATAATGCTAGAGTCATCTAACCACAACCAGTTTCCTCCATGTCATCATCCTCCGGAACATAAAGCTCAAAAGGTGGCATATTTCGGAATGTCACTGACGGGATTAATCTCTACACCTCCTGAATGCATCAATGCATGTACTCATACTGTTGCTGATGTTGCTCTATGTAAAGTTGGGTTTGCAAGTGCACGTCATGAAACTCTAAGGGCATATCCTTCAAATGCCCTATCACTTAAGCATTATATGGATTTGAACATGATGCCTCAGGACTTCTCAAGGAGCTCTCTCTCCTCTCTCTTGGTAAACCTCGTGTAGAGCTAGCAGAAGAAAAGTAGTACTGGTGATCGATGATACACCTAAAATATATAGTGTTTTTAGACACATTTTTATACTTATTTTTGAGATATTGTGCTTTAATGGAAGGTATTTTTGTGTTTTGCTTGCAAATACAAGTAAAAATGAAAAAGGATCAAATTTGGAGCAAAAAGGTTAAAAATTGTGCAAAAGAGTTTTGACGCCTAAGCGTCAGATCCGGTTAAACAGAGAAGGCCACACCTAAGCGCCGAGACCCCGCGCTTAAGCGCCAGTGGCAGTTACTAGACGAGTAAAATCAGTTTTCAAGAATTTCAAAGAGGTTTTTAAGGCGTCCATTGGCTTAATAAGTGGTTGTAACCACCATGGACGAAAATTATCACGAAATGATGCATCTCTTGGGTAAATACATCGAATCAAGACACATTTTGAAGAGGTCCCAAGGCACCTCTTGGAAACTATAAAAGAAAGAAGAGATGACTTAGAAAAGAGTCTTGAAAATATTGGCAAGTTTTGAAAGTTCTTTTCTTGGGAGTTAGTTCGGAGAGATTTTAAGGAATCACTTTTTATTTACTTTATTCTTTTTGTTATTTTATTTTAAGTGATTGTAAAAGAGAAGAGATTCAAAGGAACTTCAAGAGTTTGGTGGAGGACTTGAGAAAAGTTTTTATCTTTTTGTTTTAGACTACTTTTGGTTTTAATCGAAATTTGTTGTTGGTTTAACAATGATTTGTTCTTTTAAACTAAAGTGTGGTTTTATTTTTTCCATGGATTTTGAGTAGTTTTCTTTATCTTTCTTCTTAAAATGATAAGTAATTAAGTTTTGGATGGAAGTTGTGGAGAGTATTGATCTTTAATGTTGGAAGAAGTTGTGATGATTTAAATCCATGCACTTCATTTACTTCTTGATTTG
>JXCR01036302.1:3102-13747 GCA_002079205.1 Phalaenopsis hybrid cultivar
TGCAATGTTTTAGCATCATATGATGTCCATTTCATAAATTATTTTTAACAATATATTTTAAACACAATGCACTATATATTGACTATTTTTATAATTTTTAATATTTTAGATTTTGAGATATAAAATTATGTAAATTAAAATTATATTTAAAATTAATAAAAATTTTAATTATAAATATAATATAAAATAATTTATTTTATAGAGTTTTAAAAAATAGCTTTATATATAATCTCTTAACTTTTATTGATACTAATAGATTGGCTTTATTTTCCTATTAAAGAAAACCAAAACTTAAAATTCTTAAGAAAATTTTATCACATAAAATTTCAAAATATTTATAGCATTAATACTTAAATTTTTATATGATAAATCTTTATATGAAAAATATATATTCCAATTTGAAGAATTAAATTGTTTTATGTACATAAAAAAATGTGTTAGCACTGAACCTAATGAAATCTAACAATCCAAAACAGAGAGACCATGATGAAGTTGGGCCCACCACTAGATCTTGAAGCCTACATTTCCAACCGAGTGAAACTGTTCGAGCCAAGGAAGCAAGGTCAAAGCTGACAAACCCACTAGATGGACAGAATGACTACGAAAACATTTGAACCCAAACCACCTGATCATAGACGAGGTGAAAGAACATCTGAGCCAACCGTTACAGGAAAGCCGACCAGATGCAATAGCCAACCCTCCTACGAAACTGATCCAAAGGTAGATCCAGTCACACAACATCTTCGACTATCAGAGAGACATCCCAGAAGTTTATCGTCACGGACTATGGGTTGACAACCAGAACGTATCAGCTGATCAATCCATATGGACCAAGTTTAGTCGACTGAACTAATCTTACTGACCCAATGCAAACTAACTTTTGTCAGCTGAGCGAGAAAACAACCAGACAAACTCATACATATAAAATACAAAAAATATCCGAATACTGACCCCTTTAAAATAAGAATAAAAACATAATACATTATGATGTACCCTCTTCTCTATAAATAGAACAAACATTTTATGGATAAGACGACAATAATATAATACAATTCATTCTTTCTCTATCTCTCTTCCTATCTATTCCTACTTGTGCTATTCTCTGTAGATATCATTTCCGCACAAATCAAAATTCAACACTTTACTAATTACTTTAAAATTACATTATAATTTTAGATTTAATGTAAACATAGGCCTAACATAAATAACAAGCTAAGCATTAATTACTATTAAGCCCTCTATTTAAAATATTTAGTTCTATAAGCTCATAATTAAGAATATTTCGTTGTTGTCTTGTTGGCCTGTAATTTATTCCTACGAAGTCTAAACAAAACAAAACAAAAAGATGCAACTGTCGCTTTCCCCTTGCACAACAGGCTCCAGCTACAATGTGCTTTCTGTAGCTGTCCCTGTGGCCACTGCGCCTGANAAATATTTCGTTGTTGTCTTGTTGACCGGTAATTTATTCCTATGAAGTCTAAACAAAACAAAACAAAAAGATGCAACTGTCGCTTTTCCCTTGCACAACAGGCTCCAGCTACAATGTGCTTTTTGTAGCTGTCCCTGTGGCCACTGCGCCTGATCCGGGCTCTGCTTAAACAGGTCCAGCAGGTCCGGCCCGTCTGGGTCAGGCTACACCGAATAAGTTGGCCTGTTTCAGCTCCAATCTAAAATATGCTTAAAATTTTGCTTGAATATTCAGTAATTTAACAAATTCATATCATATCATTAGCTATTAATCTATTATTTTTTATTTTTCTTATCATATTAATAAATAAATAAGATTGATTTGTTACTTGGTTAGAGGCTCTTAACAAGATGACAAAAGCTCTTGTTTTAAGGATAGTTTATGTTCGGTGCATTTAAATAGTTTGTGTTTAGATTATTCTAAAAAATGATTTTTTTTTGCTTGAATTAATTAAACACAAATAAATATTTGTTTATAGGTGTTGAACTTGATTTTATCTGAATGAATTAAAAATAATAAATAAAATTGGTATAATATTTATATTTTTTTTTTCATGTATTTAAGAAAATATTAAATTTTATCAATTTTTGAATAATTAGAGTTAGTGTTAGGAATTANCATGTATTTAAGAAAATATTAAATTTTATCAATTTTTGAATAATTAGAGTTAATGTTAGGAATTATAATAGGAAATAATTTATTCCTGTAAAAAGTTGTGAGGATCGTTTCCTGCAAATTCCCTGTAGCAGTACTAGTAAGAGTTTTCCTTCTACCTACAGACACTCCAGAAATTGCAACCACTACTGTCTACTTGCCTGCAAACTTCCCTGCACCATTGTTTGTACCTACAGACTGCAGTAACTGCAGCCAAAGACAACCGCAGTACAAGATAAAGACTTTAAGTTATACTTCACAAGATATTCCTCGCTCATTATTTGATGTTTTCAAATTGTGACCATTTTTCAACTTGAGGGGGAGTGTTAGGAATTTAAAAAAAAATTAATTTATTCACTTTCCAATTTTATATTTATTTTCTTAGATTAAGATTTATTTGTTTTCCCATTTTATGTTATTTCATTTATCTCCAAATAATTAAATATGATTTGATTATTGAAGATATTTGGTGATATATCTTTCCTTTTCATGTTATTTATTTTTATTATTTTTTCTATTATAGGATTCTTGTAAAAAATTATTTCTACACTCGTTCATATTAATAAAATAATTATGTATTCCACTCCATTGCATTCCACATTATTCTGAATTTCAACACTTTAATTGCAAAATCAATTTTATGTGTATCATATTCAAATACATAAGTGAGTGGTATGTATGTATATGCATCCCGATAAAAAAATTTTGAACATTTTTTTGGGTGTATTTTTACATGCACGAAACTCAAAACTTCATAAATTACAGGTTAACAACCACATTTTTTAATAGTACCCAAAACGAACTCAAAACTGCAAAATTTGATTCCCACGCACTCCTCTATGGGAAATATTTGTGTATGTAAGACGTACACAAAATTGCATTCATATTAGGTTATTTAAAAGATATAAGTAGGTTACACTTAGGTTACAAAAAGAATTACAAGAGGTATAATCTAAGTGTAACATACATGTAACATTCGAATAACAACTCAACTCTGCGCTCTTCTACGCCTCCGTCTCCCCTCCATCATCCGTTCATCTTAAAATTCTGCTCTACCTACAGAAAAAATATTAAATTAAGACTCCACACATAAAGCTACGTGCGGAGTCCAATGAAATTACGCCGTGGAGGTGATCGACCCGGTAACGCAAAGGAATATTTAACTCATGTTATTCAGTTGTTATTGTGTGTTATTCAAGTGTGTTATTCAAGTATTATTGATGTGTTATTGTGTTATTATAACACTGGGAATATTTTCAAAACATAATAATACCTAAATAACATATAATAACAGCTGAATAACATATAATAATACCTGAATAATACGAGGGAAATATTTCATTGTGTTACCAGACTGATCATCTCCACGACATAATTTTATTAGACTCCGTACGTAGCTCTACGTTCAAATTCATGATGATATATTTTTTCCTAACTATAGGCCTCAGAAATGAGAAATTTTATTATGCCCGATTTTCACCATCCATCACCACAATAAAAAATAAAAAATAAAAAATAAAAAATTTAGGCGTACTCAAATACATTCGCGCCTAATAATTTTGCCTCCGAAAAACCATCTCTCTCTTCCGCGCCGCACGACCGGCACGACCGGCAGACATCTGAAACTCCAATCTTTCTCCTCCGCTCTGCTCGAGCTGACTTGAAAAGGCAATGATTTGATCGCGGCCATACAGACCTCCGAATATCTCATTTTCCTCCTCTGCGCCGCACGAGCAACAGACATCCTAAACTCCCATCTTTGTCCTCCTCCGCGCCGTACGGGCAACAGATTAAGCGAATGGCATTTTTGTCTTGATGTCGTTTAGGCCCCTATAAACCCTTTGTCGAAGCTTGTCTTTCGCATTTTGCAGAGTGCGGCGGCACAACTAGGGTTAGGTCATGTTCTTCATTTATGGCATCAGTCGGAGCCATGGTAAGAGATCTATCCGCTTTCTCTCTTAGGGGTTGTTTGGTAGCATGATTTGAGCACGATTGAATCAAGCTTCTTCCTCTCGTCGCTGCCTTCCCAGCTTGCTTCACCAGATTTCGTTTGAAATTCGTGTTTAATTTCATATTTCGTTTATTTGATCTTACCAGTGGATTCATTTAATAGCTATAAATTTCAGAGTTCCATAGATGGAGTTTTCCTGAACATTTGTGAACGGATATTAAGGGTTGAATTCTCTCTTGTATTGAAATTAGAGTTGAGCTCATCAAAATAGATCTTGACGTCGAGCAAAATGATTTTTGTTGGAGTTTGAACTCGCCTGATGTTTTCTGACATTGATAAATGCCAAAAATTAGGTTCAAGAATTTTTTGGCTTGGCTACTCTTTTCTCTGGCTAGAATTAGCTGATATTTTGGGTTAGCTGGTCGCATCAAATTTCCCATTTGTGATGGAAAAGATTGATGGTTTTTTTGCTATACATATTTTTCTTCTACAAACAAGCATGTTTTTTTCATGGACGAAACAGTAAAATTTAAGCAAGAATCAGGTAGTTGTGGGCTAGAAGAACCTTAGCAAGAACTAGTGATAGAAAGAAAGTTGCATAATAGGATAAATAAAGGAAGGCATTTTGATCGTTATCATTCTACCCTCACCTCAACTGTCATGGTTTTTTTTTTTTTTTTTGGGTCTGAACTTTTGAATCCTCATTCTTCATTTATTCATGTTGAGTTAGCGTCAGCTCTTGTTTATTATTACTATTTTTTTTTATTATTACTATTTTTTTTTGCACAACTTATATCTAATTAAAAACTTAACTCATGAATTTTATGATTTTTNCTATGTTTTTTTTTTTGGGTCTGAACTTTTGAACCCTCATTCTTCATTTATTCATGTTGAGTTAGCGTCAGCTCTTGTTTATTATTACAATTTTTTTTTTTTGCACAACTTATATCTAATTAAAAACTTAACTCATGAATTTTATGATTTTTTTTTCTTTATTGGCACAAAACCATCTTTATGGAAGAGATGTTAAGATGTTCTAATTGAATTTTTATCTTAGTGTAGACTACAAATTTGAAGAGGAGTGTTTCTGTTGTTTGACTTAGTCCATCAAAGCTAGCGGTGATGTCATTTTTCCATCCCTGTGTTCTATTTTTCTTGGTGAAAATTTGTGGTATCTAATTCCTTATTTTATTTCGTAAGTAATTATATAAAATATTGAATTGAAAGCAAGTAAATAATATATTTTCTTTTTATGTAGAACTTGTGCGGTCAATGTGAAGAATGAATGCAACGGAGGTTCAAAATGTGTGTTTAATGATCATGTTGTGCGATCCAATGTGAAGAATGAATGCAATGGAGTTTTAAAATGTGTGTTTAATGATCATGCTCAAATATGGAGGGTACTTGATACATGTTAAGAATCAATTTAAAAGAAAATATGAAGGTGACAAACAAAAAAAATTATAAAAATGCGAAAAGATATTCTTAGCTTACTTGTGCTTAAAGAGAAGATTGAAGAAATTTGTACGTGGCTTAGAGGACGTGAATTTGAGCTACATTATCGTAAGTGTGAAACATCACCAAAATAACATATACCTATGAATAATATTTTTGAGGTTATAAAAATAGTTGCTCGGTCATGTGAATGTAGTAGATTGGAGGTGGTAGTAATTACCCGAAATAATATAGAACACAATTTTTTTCTACAAGTCAAAAAGGTGGGTGTCATCAGCCTTCAAATATCCGACTATATTTCATAAGAACATTGACATAGAATATTGCATTGAGGACGAATTAACCGGCCAATTTGAATGTGATATTGAGTTAAAAGTGAGTGCAAGTTTTTGTGATTCGTAAAGTCTCAAATAAGCAATTTGATTTAATGCAATAAAAAATAATTATGGGATAAAGATCCAAGCTAGCAACAGATCTCGTGTCTCTATTGTTTGTGTACAGTGGGGCAAAAGATCTCGTGTCTCTATTGTTTGTGTACAGTGGGGGTGCCCTTAGAGAGCTTGAGCTGTACTATGTGATGGAAAATTATTTGAGCTGAGACAATTTGAACCAAAACATTAAATTCGGGTGTAAATAAAGAAGGAAATAGACAAGCAACATCATCTTGGGTAGTTGAAGAAATTGGAGAAATAGTGAAGAAAAATCCTGAGATACCTTCAAAACAAATCAATAACTTTTTGGAGATTTTATATGGGTTATCATTCCCTTACATGAAGCGGAGGTTGATAGAGCAAGCACTAGAGAATATTTTTGGATTAGTAAATTATAACTAAAAGTGGGTACCTGCACTACAAACAAAACTTATAAATTGAAATCTCGGGTCTCATAGTATATATGTTTACATTAAGGAAGAATCAACTTTTAAAAAACTTTATGTGAGTTACAAGGTTTGCATTGATTGTTTTGTAACAGGGTGCAGACATTTAATTAGGCTTGATGCTTATCATTTAAAATTGAGATATCTTAGTGTGTTATTGTCTATCACTTCATTGGATGAGAATAATGTGCTTTACATTGGACGACTTGGCACTGGTTTTTAGAACAATTAGCTATATCCATGGGTTTGAGTTATATCTTCTTGCATTTTTATCTGATATGAAGAAGGACCTTGGAGAAGCAATCAAGATTGTATTTTCAGATGCTGAACATCGGGTTTGTAAGCGCCACTTATGGAAAAATATGAAAAAATTATTTAACTATATCGACAATAATAAGCTGCAGAGTTTGGTATGGACAACAAGTGACACATGTTAAGTATGAATTTAATAGTAAGATGAATGAGTTAAGATATGTATGCTTGCAAGTGTACTCTCACTTGATTGGTTTGCCATAAAAGTAGTCCAAAAGTGATTTTTACATTAAGATTAAAAACCATTATAACACGAATAATATGACAGAATCATTTGCTGTGTGGATTGGAGAAGCTAGGGGTAAGCCTGTAGTAGATCTGATTGACATGATACAAAGTATGCTAATGGAGAAGAGATCACATAGAAAAATGAAATCAAATTATTGGAAAGGCGAGTTAGTGCAGCATGCTTAGAAATATTTGAGAGAAGTTAAACTAGAAAAGAACAACTAACAGTGAGACAATCAGCAATATATACAACAGAGATTGCAAGTCAAAATGAGAGATGAAGTTGACATATATATTGAAGAATGTAGCTGTCGAGTGTGGCAATATACCGATTTACCATGCATTCACCTTGTTGCATTCATTGAATATAAAGGGCATCCTCTATGACATACATATGTTCATGAGTGTTATTATGTTAATAGGTTGGTAAGAGCGTAATATTACTTTTTTAGTTAACATGTTTTAATATTAATACTTGATTTTCTCCTATTTGAATAAATGACTTATGTTGGTCATATATCAATCATGTCAAGTAAGAACTGTGGGATGTGATTGATCATGACATATGTGTAGGTGCGTCTACATGTTAAAGGCCTAGAGAAAAGCCCAAGAAGAGAAGAATAAAAAGTTTCTTAGAAAATAATATCTGAAAGCCCAAAAGTGTCCACAAATGCGGTTGATGCGGACTTTATGGGCATCGTAAAATAACTTGTAAAAATCCATTGAGCCAAGATAGTCCATAGCGAGAAGAAACTGATATTGTAAACCATGTGTTCAAACAAACCAGTCATACAACTGGATTTCGACCTAAGCTTCCAATTTTCAGGGAATGCATCGAGGAAGATGTCTGAGGGTATACATTTGTGGAAAACATTTTTTCTGGAATTTTATTTTTTAACTTATTTTTTATTTTTTTCGTAATAAACTTATGCATAGTTCATGAGTATTTTTTGGTAGATAGAGAGGCAGATGTATTTTTATAGTCCACCTTTTTGTTAGTTTATCTTTTGGTTGGAGCTAATGATTATTTGTTTGTTGGGTTTGGTGGAAATGCCACATGTATTCCCCTTCTTGTTAGTTTATCTTTTAGTGGAAATGATTATTTGTGATTGTGTGTTCAATATAAAGAATCTTGCAAAACTTGGCATTCTGTAAGTGGTTAATTTGAAGCTAGAGTGAAAGTTTACATAAGCTGCTAATATTTGAAGGCACAGTTCCGGACATTTTAGAATGTAAATATATAAGAAATGTGTGGTATGTATGTAAAAGCACCCCTTTTTTCTTACATTGCTGAACGCAAAGAAAATATGGAAGCATGACTATTTTTCATATTTATTTGCTAGTTTTTCTTCTTGACAACTCAATTACTATTTGATGAATTAATCAAACTGTCATGCCACATAATTCTTATGATATGCTAGAAGTTAATCAAATTAATAGATGTCAGCAACTGTGTGGATGAAATAGAAGTTGGGAGACAATTTTGACACACTCTACCCAGGTATTCCACATTGGTTCAAAAACCGCTGCTAAAGTTTTTTGTGGGGAACAATCACAAAGGTTTTGTTGCATCTTTTAATGTGTCATTTATAATTCAGGGATGAGTTAAATAGCCATTGTAGACTGAAATTATTATTGCATAAACCTATATTTACTACTACTACTACTACTACTACTACTACTACTACTTGTTTATTGTAGTAGTAGTAGTAGTAGTAGTAGTAGTAGTAGTAAATATAGGTTTATGCAATATTAATTTCAGTCTACAATNAATAAACTAGTAGTAGTAGTAGTAGTAGTAGTAGTAGTAGTAAATATAGGTTTATGCAATATTAATTTCAGTCTACAATGGCATCGTCTTCCTCGTTCGGCTCTGCTATGGTTTCGCCCGATGGCAAAACCTAGCAACAGTTACGGCTTCAACTTCGTTGTTTTCTCTCGGCTTCTTTGTGCTCGTTTCTGTTTTGTCTCCCCCGCTTCTTCCGGCTTTGAGACGAGGCTCATCTCCCGCTTGCGTGTTCTGCGCTTGATCCTCTGCGGCCCTTCTTGCCACTCGTGTTTCTGCAGCCCATTCTCGCGGGAACTGCTCGCGATCGTGATTTCTGCGTTCTCTACGCTCGTCCCATCTCACCTTACCGTCCCTTTCTTAGCTTCAGCTATTTTGATATGATTTTTTCCAAGTTTGTTTTCTTCTCTAAATGTCGCAACTATCTTTGAAGATGGCTTCAGACAAATCATATGCAGCTGCCCTTGCCGGTGTCTATGCCTCAGACACACCAAAATCATCATTTTTCCCGCATTCGTTTGAGTAGGTGGAGGACATCAAGAAACTTGATAGGAAGAATGTGAAGCCTGCCATCTTTTTTACAGAAGCTGAAGGTATTCAACTTGCTTCCTCCTGTCGTCTGAATTTGGTTGGGAAATTTTNGTCTGCAGCCCATTCTCGCGGGAACTGCTCGCGATCGTGATTTTTGCGTTCTCTACGCTCGTCCATCTCACCTCGCCGTCCCTTTCTTAGCTTCAGCTATTTCAATACGATTTTTTCCAAGTTTGCTTTCTTCTCTAAATGTCGCAACTATCTTTGAAGATGGCTTCAGACAAATCATATCCAGCTGCCCTTGCCGGTGTCTATGCCTCAGACACACCAAAATCATCATTTTTCCTGCATTCGTTTGAGTAGGTGGAGGACATCAAGAAACCTGATAGGAAGAATGTGAAGTCTGCCATCTTTTTTACAGTAGCTGAAGGTATTCAACTTGCTTCCTCCTGTCGTCTGAATTTGGTTGGGAAATTTTTATATGGTCATCCCAAAATGGAGCTCATTCGCAAAGAATTTGAAATTATGCACCTTGTTGGAGAATGAAAAATCGGACTATTAGATGGGAGACACATTCTTATTGAAATTAGCAATGAAGAAGATTACATGCGCTTATTTGCTAGAAGGATAATATAGATTGATAACAGTGCAATGAAGATTCTGAAATGGTTTGTGAATTTTGACCGACAGACGGAACCTCCAATCATTCCGGTTTGGATTCGTCTCCCTGGTCTGAAATTTCATTATTTTTCTAAAAAAATATTGTACTCTATTGCCTCAGTTTATGGGTAGCCACTCAAGACAGACATTCCTACTTTTAATCTGTCATGTCCTTCTGAAGCCAGAGTACTTGTTGAAATAGACATTACTTCACCCTCTTATGAGGAAATCTGGTTAGGCACACAACATCATGGATATTGGCAGAAGGTAGAAATTGTACCTTTTCCGTCGTATTGTTCGAACTGTTGTATGTTCAGACACTTCAGTTCTCAATATCACAATCTACACCCCCACCTTAGACCAAAAAGCAAACTGCTCCGCTAGAGGCTGTGATTCCATCTTCTTCTGATTAGGCAGACAATATGATAACTATTCAATCCCAAGTTGTAGCTCCCTCGTCTTTGAAAACTCTTATCATGGGGGAGGGAGTTTCTTCAGACCCTGGCTGCCTTAGAACCTATCACTGATAATACAGGTGGAAATACTTCTGCTGCTTCACAACCGTCTCATTAGGCCCAAAAAGATGTTAATATTACTCAGGTTCATGGGGATCAAGACGTGCAATGACCTATACATATCCGACCACATTTGGAATCTACTGATCAGATGAGTCAATCATCAGATGAGGAATGACAAGTCTACACATCTAGGAGGAAGAAGAAG
>JXCR01036313.1:1953-18798 GCA_002079205.1 Phalaenopsis hybrid cultivar
AACATATTTTTAGTTTTATTGTATAGATAAAGTATACATTACTAAATATCTATATTATGTCTTAAAGATGTTAATTTATATTCATAAGTTTATGATTTTGATATAAAAGATTTCAAACAAAATTAAAGTGTTGTGATATTATTCTTGACAAAATAATAAATCTTAAATATATTTATTTAAAGTAGGTGTTCTTGTAATATAAACACGAGACTTAGGTCATATGTTACTATTTTAAAGTGATATTGATAAAAATGAGCAAGTGCATGCACCCAACATAAATTTATGTAGACAAAAGTGTTAAGATTGATATAACACAAAAAAAAAAAATCATACAACCAGATATGCATTTTGATAATAATTCTAATTGCACTTTTATAAAATCTTAATAAACTTATAGAACAATCAAAATGGCCTGTGACAACTCAATTTGTATACGTTTATTATAGCATGATAAGCCCACCGAAAAGTTAAACTGTTTTTTAGGGAAAATCTAATAGAGATGACAGTGGCCAATAAGAACAAAAATGAGGATGTCAAGCATTTATGATAAGATCCATTTCACTAATACATGGCTAACCACCTCCACACCGCTTCTCAAAATCTCTTGGTAGCTCTTAAATAATTATATCTATTTAAAAAAATAACAACGTTTCTTATAAGTTAAAATATGGTCCAAAATTTAAACATCCATCATGCTAGTAAGTTAGGCTTGGGCTTGGCTTGAGATCATATTTAATACTTTTTGATTTTTTTCTTACACTTCTTTCTTGCTTCTTATGAGTTCCACATCATTTTTTTTGAGCTTCTTTATTATTTGCTTATTACTTTCTTGATATTTTGCATCAATTCTATTTTGCCTAAATGTACTCTCACATGCAATGTTAAAAAATTGGCAATACTCAACAACTTAAGAGCTAAATTTTTTAATAACAAGTATCTTTCAAAGATGATTTATCTTTCTTTCTAATTAAGAATTTATGATCTCCATTTTGGCATTTATTAATCTTATTTGTCATAATGAAATCTATCTTCAAGTATGTGAGTTATGCGGGAAGTTATAATTGATTTTTTGTATTGGTAAAGAAAATTCATCTATCGCTAGTTTCTTTTAAAATTGTCATTATTTGCCTTATTTCTAACTTCATTCCCATCTTTGATGTCAAAAACAGTGGTGAGTGGACATCTTGGGATAGTTGGCCCACTTATGTGAGATGCATTTTAATTGCTTAAATTGTTTGAGAGGAAATAAAATGGTGTTGCAAGCTCTATAGTTACGATGGGTGTTGCATGCCATAGCTAGTATATGAAACTTGTTGATAATGGAGCTAGATCGAGTTTGGTGAAGGCTAGCTACTTTGGGTCGGGACTTTGCCTATAATAGAGCTAATTGAGATTGTATGGATTTGGAAGTAGGTTAAAATTTATACTCCTTTATATTTAATGTTTTTTGTGATTGAATAAGGTGGTGGATGATTGATTTGGAGTTAATACAAATATTTGAAGTGATTTATGATAGGTTACGAGGTCGAACAAAAGTAAATAGGCTTCGTGCATGCCATAGGGACTACTTTTTTATAATGATAATGATGGCTAAGATGGAAATATGAGACTTGTTCTGACGGTTGAGTTATATTATAGAGAAATTGGTGAAATATAAGATAAAATTACTGGGTTATTAAAGGCATGGTATTTGGGGTGATAGGATCTAAATGTCAGTTAGGTGTAGAGTGCGGTAAAGTAGGTCATTATCCTTGTCTAAGACGAAGGTGTTTATAGTTATTATTTTAGTGTTGGAGGGATTGGATTGGACTTTACATGAGTGAGAGAAAAAAAATGTGTTAAATGTGTTTATGGAGTTTATGATGGCGAGTTGATGGAATTTGAGGGTGGAAAGGTTGAATTTGTAAAAATTAAGTAAAGGTAAGGGAGTTATAGCAATCAGATATAAGGAACTTCCAAGCCTCATGTATGCAAGGCGTTAAAAAAGTTAAATTGTTTAAGAAAATATTTCTTATGAGTGAGTAAAAAGTTCCTTAAGCGAATAAGATGAAAATTAAAATTTACACCATGAAGTTCTCTCTCTCTCTAGAGTCTCTCTCTCTCTCTCTAGAGAGAGAGAGAGAGAGGAGATCATTAAGCATAATGAGTTATCAATCTCTAAAGTTTTGTAAGCTTCCAAATTAATATATTTTTAATAGTCAAATCATCTGTAAAGGTTGAATATCAATCATAATAACAACATTAGTTTTGACTGACTTGGGATTTTATCAAGGCCTTCAAAATATTCTTTATACTTACATTTTTTTCTTGGCCTTTCTCTTGTCTCCTTTGTGACTTTTTAATATTCAACATCAATAATTCATAAGAATAAATTGTTGGTTGCCATTACACTACAATCATATCTTTAATGATGAGAGTGAGCTTAATGCATAAGTCTTAGCAATAAAAAAAAGGTATTCACAAGGTTTAACAATCACATGGTTGTGTTGAACTTTTTGATGTGATTAGTGTATCAATCTCTTTCAAGAATATAGAGATTGAAAAAAACAAACATTTTATATTCCTTATAGATTATGGAGGCTTTTTTATTCATAGAACATCAATTATGATGGTCTCATGGAGGGGATTGAAGGTGAAAATCGTGTCAAGGGACGGGCAATGAATCCTACAACTTGCTAGTCCATCAACTCTCACACTTCTTAAGTAATTAATTGTTATTTTACTCATTTTACTAATTTATCAAGCTTAATTTAGCTAGTAAAATTTATGTAGACAATTGATATAAATCAGATGTTTTGAAGTACTGACGAATCGAGCAAGTATACATGTCATCCAAATAATATACAAAACATAGTCTGTGCACGGATCTCACGATGAATGAACAAATTCCCAAAGTAAAAATTTCTAGCCTACTAGTTTTGCGTCTAGCCTGAAGGTTCGTTTGCTCGCGATTTGTGAACATTTCTAACTTAATTTGTGCAAAAACAAAAATCCCAATTTAATTGTGACATGGGAATCTAACAAGTGAAAGTTTCTCTCCTTATTTGGATCCTAAGAACCAATGTTTGAAAAAGTGTCATNGATTTATAATCTTCTTTTTTTTTTTTCGATGTTGAGCTTGTTTGGAATTCATGAGTGAGTGTGCGGTGATGCTGATGTGAGTGAGGTTTTTGTGTATTGCTAGGGTTAGTGATTGTTGGTTTTGGCGTGTTTATGGTTTGATTGATTTTTGATTGATGGTTGCTTTCGTGTGCGAATGNATTTTGGGTTTGGTATGTTTAATTATGGTTTGATTATTACTTTTTAATCTTCTTTCTTTTTTCGATGCTGAGCTTGTTTGGAATTCATGAGTGAGTTTGCGGTGATGCTGATGTAAGTGAGGTTTTTGTGTATTGCTAGGGCTAGTGATTGTTGGTTTTGGCTTGTTTATGGTTTGATTGATTTTTGATTGATGGTTGCTTTCGTGTGCGAATGTCTAGAGGTTGGTGCGTGTTAGTTTGCGTTTACGATTTCCTTGTTGAGTTTCATTGAATTTTGCCCTAGAATTGGGAAAGTTGATTTCTGAAAATTCGCTTATTTTGTTTGTTCGATAACCTTCTTGTAGAGTTAGAATTGGATGCCTGTTAGCTCTGTATCCTTTTACTTTGGCTGATACTGNGATTTTGTTTATTCGACTTCTTGTAGAGTTAGAATTGGATGCCTGTTAGCTCTGTATCCTTTTACTTTGGCTGATACTGGATTTACGAATTAAAGGTGTAGAGTGCTGTGAATTGGTACGACGCAGTCTGTAGGGGCTTCAGGAGACGCAATCATTTCAAAATAATGATTATGGTTTTGTTTGGTAATGCTTTTNAGTGCTGTGAATTGGTACGATGCAGTCTGTAGGGGCGTCAGGAGACGCAATCATTTCAAAATAATGATTATGGTTTTGTTTGGTATTGCTTTTTTGCTACTTTGATTTGGACAGATTGTTAATATAAAAAAAACTGGAAAAGTGCAACAATAGCCTTATTTTGCACTTGTACTGGGACGGTTTAAAAAAATCGGACTAGTCCTGAGACTAATATCTGGATGGGATTGGTGTTGATTTCATTACGTACCGCACATAATGATTCCAATATCATTTTCATGCATTTTAAGCACAGATATTGGCATTGGGTCTCATATTTAATGAATACTGAAGGAAGTGGTCTTATCCAAAAAAAAAAGTTTTCTTTCGAGAATCCAACGGATTCAATTACCTGATGCTTTCAAAATACGCAGGATAAAATGCCAAACCATGTAAATTAACATGAATTGTTTTCTTATTTTCTTATTGTTTTCTTGACTGCTGATTCTACAAATTAGAAAAAAAAAGGTATGAAGTTTCTTCTGTCAAACAATNGATGGGATTGGTGATGATTTCATTACGTACCGCACATAATGATTCCTATATCATTTTCATGCATTTTAAGCACATATATTGGCATTGGGTCTCATATTTAATGAATACTGAAGGAAGTGGTCTTATCCAAAAAAAAAAGTTTTCTTTCGAGAATCCAACGGATTCAACTACCTGATGCTTTCAAAATACGCAGGATTGTAAATTAACATGAATTGTTTTCTTTTTTGCTTATTGTTTTCTTGACTGCTGATTCTACAAATTAGAAAAAAAAAGGTATGAAGTTTCTTCTGTCAAACAATNAATCAATGAATTTTATCCAGGTCATCTCACTTCAGATTCTCCCAAAGCTCATAATTCAAAATAGTTTTAAACTTTCCAATTGGCCAAATCGATTGTAAATTAAGATTCAAAGGATAAAATTCCATCGCAACATTGGTCAAGCAAATAACATAAACAATACTAAATACTCTAGAATTTATACTCACCAAATCAGAGGAAAAAAGAATAGTAATGACAATTCATACTTTAAAACAACAAAATAGAAATTTCATTCATCAAAATAGTGAATACGTGGTGAGTTTATAAGAAAGAAAAACCTAGATTACACCATTAACATGCGATTTGTTCTATGCACCCCATTGACAATCATTAATTTTCTCAGACAATATTCTCTCCTTAAAAAAGAAAAATTCTTTTTCTCACCCTCCCTTACAGTATTATTCATTCACACTAAGAGAAAAACCAGAAGAAAAACTAGATAAATCAATTCTTAGAATGCTCGAGGGCTCCCTCTTCCCTCAAATAATTTTCGCTTTTGTAGTCATAGAAGACTTCATGCGAGCAGAAACTACCGTAACTCCGACCTCCTCATCCTGCGGATGTTATCACAACTAGTGCGGCTCTCAACTCCAACCTCTTCGACATACACATGTTATCACAGCTTGTGCAGCTTCTGACTTTGTGCTTTGCGACCTACGAACGTTATCAAAACTCGTAGCTACAACTCCAACCCTCGATGCCTTCGTACGCCATCGTAGCTCACCACTACGGCTTATGTTACCAACTACAACCTATGCGGCTCACAACTAGTGCAACTCCCGACTTCGCCCATGCAGCCTACGAACATTATCATGGCTTCAAGTCTTGACTCTGTGCCCTATGGATGTCATCACAACTCACCACGATGACCAACTTAGCTTAGCTCTTGCAACTTCCTACTGTGGCCTCTATGGTCAATTAACACACTTGAAGCAACTATCTGCAGTGCAGACGGTCAAGTACTACCATGACTTTTAACTATGACCTACACGATAAGCTGACGCTATATAAATCATTTATAATATTTACTGAGACTACTGCTTCTATAACAATCAACTTCAGCTCTTGCAATATGCTATCACTAATAACTACATTCATCACAACCAGACAATGGCTATTAACAATAAACTAATGTTACATATTTATAATAATCAACTTTGTAAATCTATCTTTTCTAAATTAGGAGAAGACTATATATGTGCACTCAACATTCTTAGTAAATTATTTCAAATGGGTTGGGCCCGTGATTTTTCCCCTTTTCCAAGGTTTTCAGGTAAAAAATAAGTTTATCTCCTATTGCTTACTTATCTTTAATTACATCAGTGTGTGTTGGGTTTCTGTGTAACGCTAAGATGATAATTTATTATTATATTGTTACAGACCTTCAGACTCAAGTCAATTATTTTTACCATGACATCCTTATGAAGGGAGAAAATATTTAATATTACTGATAATTATTCGACAAATTCACAATTTATAATTTTCATGAACCAAGAATAATAAAAATAGTCATTTTAATAACTTTCAACATAATGAACAAAAAAAATGGAAGATGTACATTCATATATGTTGTGTCATCAAGAAATTTTTATGATCATAAATGAATATCAATACATTATGAGTAATAAACATTTCAAAATTTAAAATCATAATCATTTGAGCCTAATTTCAACAAATTTATAATCAAGTTGAGTTTCTCGGTGAGAGGAATCCAATGACCCAATATCCTTCAATTTTGAGGTCATTAAGACACTTAAATGTTGAAAAAACAGTTGATCTTAGATCCAAGGTATCAACATGGGTCTCCGATAGTGTGGGAAGTTAGGCCAAGACAAGAATAACCATCTCAAAATCTATAAAAAAAACTCTCATTTCTTCAATTGGAAAGCGAAGACACTGAGCTTATTGCTAAAGTTTCGCTCTTAAAGTCCGATGGTTAACGTAAGCCACCCGATATAACCGCCAACAAATAAAGTTCATTCCTTGCCAATAGAGATCACTGACAACGAGAAGCCGCGTTAGACTACCATAGACCACCAACTATCAGAGAACAATACCGACTACCTAATATCATTGTTAACCATCTCCAACTGCTTCTACAACATAATTATTATTCTCACACTGTTGCTATCCAAACTTTACCATATAATCTCATATTCTATAAGGTTGTCACTTTATAATTGAAATGATACATTGAATTACTTTTATTCGATCAATCTCCACATTTCTTTTTCAAATTTCCGAATTTTTCACATAAAAAATTCTATTGTGAGTTTCACCATTTTTTTTTTTTGATGTTGATATGCAAATACATATGAATCGAGGGGTATTTATATAAATGCCCCAAAAATTTAGCCAAACAAAAATAAAAAAAAAATAGTAAGGAAAAAATAATGGATAAGTATTTATGAATTATTTAGCGAATGGATTTCAAACTTATCGGTTAGAGCGATTTCATTAATATTTATGGGATCCCCATTCATTGAAGCAATCTAAGAAATTAAAATGATGGGGATGTCTTCTATTTTTAATTTTTCTTAAAATACTNGTGAAGCAATCTAAGAAATTAAAATGATGTGGATCGCTTCTATTTTTAATTTGTCTTAAAATACTAAAATATACATTAATAGTAACGTGACTATTATTTTATGAGCCATAAAATTTATTTTGCCACGTGTAAACACATCTGATAAGTGGGGCCCATCCAATGGCGGCGGCCGTGAATGATACCACTTTTCCATANAACTATTTTCCCACGTGTAAACACATCTGATAAGTGGGGCCCATCCAATGGCGGCGGCCGTGAATGATACCACTTTTCCATAACGTGAACCAGCGGCCACGGGAACGTCGACGGGGGCAATTCGGGAAACGCGGAAGCTGTTACGCGATACGTTATGCCGCGTGGCAATTTATCGGTAGGCTCTAACTCCGTTCCCGAAACATCACTTTCGTCCCCGCTTCACTCCCACCTGGTTTTTTGAGAAACAGAATATCTTCTAATCTTTTCTTTTTTCTGCTTTTTTTTCGGTTATGGATTTATCTCAGTGTATCGTCATCGTCGTCTGTATATAAATACAAAGCTTGTGCGTCTCCGAGATGTCTCTTCGTTTCCCTTGCTTCTCTGCTTTGGTTTGTCGTACATCGCCGCCGATGGAGAGGTGAAAGGAGGCGAAGCCCCGTTGCTTTTACCGGGGCGAGTGAGGAAAGAGAAGAGGGGGGTGATATTTACCGGTGGAGCCGGGTTTCTTTTTGAATGGTTTTGGGTTTGGTATGTTTAATTATGGTTTGATTATTACTTTTTAATCTTCTTTCTTTTTTCGATGCTGAGCTTGTTTGGAATTCATGAGTGAGTTTGCGGTGATGCTGATGTAAGTGAGGTTTTTGTGTATTGCTAGGGCTAGTGATTGTTGGTTTTGGCTTGTTTATGGTTTGATTGATTTTTGATTGATGGTTGCTTTCGTGTGCGAATGTCTAGAGGTTGGTGCGTGTTAGTTTGCGTTTACGATTTCCTTGTTGAGTTTCATTGAATTTTGCCCTAGAATTGGGAAAGTTGATTTCTGAAAATTCGCTGATTTTGTTTATTCGACTTCTTGTAGAGTTAGAATTGGATGCCTGTTAGCTCTGTATCCTTTTACTTTGGCTGATACTGGATTTACGAATTAAAGGTGTAGAGTGCTGTGAATTGGTACGACGCAGTCTGTAGGGGCTTCAGGAGACGCAATCATTTCAAAATAATGATTATGGTTTTGTTTGGTAATGCTTTTTTGCTACTTTGATTTGGACAGATTGTTAATATAAAAAAAACTGGAAAAGTGCAACAAATAGCCTTATTTTGCACTTGTACTGGGACGGTTTAAAAAAATCGGAATAGTCCTGAGACTAATATCTGGATGGGATTGGTGATGATTTCATTACGTACCGCACATAATGATTCCTATATCATTTTCATGCATTTTAAGCACATATATTGGCATTGGGTCTCATATTTAATGAATACTGAAGGAAGTGGTCTTATCCAAAAAAAAAAGTTTTCTTTCGAGAATCCAACGGATTCAACTACCTGATGCTTTCAAAATACGCAGGATTGTAAATTAACATGAATTGTTTTCTTTTTTGCTTATTGTTTTCTTGACTGCTGATTCTACAAATTAGAAAAAAAAAGGTATGAAGTTTCTTCTGTCAAACAATTGGTAGCTGCTTATTTTCTTTTTGTGTTGCTTATCATCCCCGTGGATCACCACTCTCCTTTATAATGCCATGTTGTTGTGCCTGCAAGTTCATCTGTGATTCTTATGGTCCGGTTGAGGCGTAAAATGTTGGCATGCCATTTCAATCACACTTTGCTGTGGATTGTATATCCCATAGGTATGGACCTCAAATCAATTTAGTGGTTAATCAATAAGGCGACGCACCAAGGATCACAATGCCATATAGAAAAATGTTTGTGGGGTATGGATCTATGAAATAGTCTGTTTTAAACTATTTTATTGAGCTATAAATAAGTATCACATTGAGTACGCTGTGGTTGAAAGATATACCTTTTAAGGCTTTTATCAAAAACTATTTGGTGGATGTGAGTTGTTGCTGAAGTTTGGTTTACCTTAATGGAGCCCAAAACATTGAGTATTGAAGAAGACGCATTTGATTGAGTTTCTAAGGTGATGGTGATTTTCTTTTTTGTGTTCATCGCTTATCTCCAAGAATTGATGTGAAGTGACACTGGAAGTGTGCTTATATTAGGGGCTGGTTGGTTTTATTAAAACAAGATGGAGTGAGAAGTGTCCAAGGAAAGTAAAATTTGTTGTGTTTGGTTGAAAGTAAATTTAATGAAGAGCATTAATCTAATTCATAGATTATTTTTGACATAAATCTAGTTACAAAGTTTACTCTAGAGGGCTTTCCTTTACATTGCATGCCATTTGGAGAGTACTCTGTTTGGTATTTATGAATTTCTTCTTTTTAAATGATTTTGGAACTCACTAGCATAATGTGCTTGCAATTTGTTTTGATTTTGAGTATTTTAGAAGGAGAAATGGTCTGGATAATGTTCCATTAATTACAAAATCAAAATCTTTTACCAATATTGTGTGCTTCAAGATTTGCAACAAAAGAGATAGTTTTATTATCTTAGCATTAAAAGAAAATTCTGCACACACACAGATAAAATGTGAGTAGCACATAGGAGACGTAAGTATTTTTTATGTAGAAAAAAATAGAAAAGAAAAAAAATTCTGAGGCTAAGCCAAATTTAAATAATTTGACCATATTGAGTTGGACATGACAAACGATGTATTTTCCAATAACTGGAGAAGGCATTTATATTATGTAATATATTTGAATTATGGAAGAAGACTCTCATGATGTATGTAGAAGGATTTTAAGGCATCAAAGTTGTCATCAAGAAACACTTAGTGGTGAGCTCAATCGTTTTCGTTATAGGAAGTGAGATTAATGATGGATAAGGCGGGCATCAATTTCAGTAGGGCCGACAATGGTCGGCCTTGATAGCGACATTGAGCATTGGCGGCGGTAGTGACGATGTTGTAGGTGATGGCAGGTGTTTGTTTTGTTGGTGATAACAGGCAGTAGTGCCATTAGTGAAGATGTGTCATTGTTATTTGCGATTGGGGTCTATGTTGTTGGTAACGATAGACAAAAATGGGTGACAAGGCTATTGGCGCAGCAGGATTCAATGATATTGGCAACAACATGTGTTGACATTGTTGGCGGTGGCTGCAAGCGTCGGCCTTTGTGGCCGCGATGGCTTTGCAGGTGATCACGGATGTTGGTGTTTGTGGTGATGATGTGCATCAATATTGGTGGAGACGATAAGATTGGTATTAGCAATGATGGCAAACTTTCGCCTTATTGGTGTCAGCAAGCATCAAAGTAGTCGCAGGCATCAACGTGATGTTGTTGACAAATGTTAATTGTCAAAGTCTAGTGTTGGCATTGTTGGTGATGGTGGACATCAGCTTCAATGTTGGTATCAGGCATCGGTGTTTCTGATGATGACATGTGTTGATGCTGATAAAGTATTCAAATTTTCTTAGGACTTTTGAAGCCTTTTTTTTTGGGTAAGCTATGACAATTGATGAGTTTTTTCTGATGTGGATTTTTCTTTGTCGAAATATTCACTTTCCACACACCATGTACATCTCATAACTATCATAGTCCAAGTTTTCTGTCTTTTTGTAAACAATACTAGGGATTTTTGCTACAAATATATGCGCTTTAGAGTTAAAACAATCAAGAATCAGTGTAGAGCTAATGCAATGAAGTTACTGACAGTTTTGGTTGTATGGTTTGTTTTGTGTTTTTGGTTGTATGGTTGTTTTTTATTTTACATTCAGACAGTTTTGGCCTTACATTACTAAAAAATCATTTAAACCAGCTAGCATTTCTTTTATTCTTGACATATGTTATTAAAGAAAAAATTTCCATATAATTATCTAACATTGATCTTTATTTCGTGGCAGGAATAATATATCTTGTAATTCCCTCTTGATTTTCATTTTGGTCAAAACCTTTTTGAAGGGGACCAGCATAAACGACATCTTATAAATAAGAAATGGGTGGGTGTTGCTGCCGTCCAGCCAGAAGAACTGAATCACATGGACCACCTCGCTACTTCTATGTAACTTGTTTCCCAAACTTCTGCTATTTTTCTACCTAGCAAAATTTTAAGGCTCGTCTGGGATCACTTTTTGTTTTGGTTTTGTTTTTTATTTTTATTTTAAAAACATATTTATTTAGTGCATTTTTTCATTTTTTTATTTTTTATTTGAAAACAAATTAATTTGTTTTTAAGAACACTCGAAATATTTTAAAAATTGTTTTGTGTGTTTTTAACAACTAAATATGTTATACTAGATGAAACATGTTTTGTTTTAAATCAAAACATAAACAAAGCAAAATAAAACTAAATAAGCAAAATATCACAGTCAAAAATGATCCCAAATGGCAGCCCATAAGTTGTGCCAAATCTTTGATCTGCTGCCTTTCTCAAACACGGTACCTGAAAAGAATACCTTTATTGTTGGAGATTATTTTTTATTTTACTTTTGTTGATGTAATCTATCTGCTTCGTATATTCTTTTTATAAAATGTACCATAACCTATAGCATTCTCTAACTGGTGAAATATCACAGATAGATTATGTGTTTTATTCATCAATTATTTTAATCCATTTATCGCTATGTTCAGAAATATTGATAAAGAATTTTTCAAAAGAGTTGAGAGGCTGTCTTCCTATTTTCTAGACTTTTGTTTAGAATCTAGTACTCTTTTTTGGTTCTTTCCATATATGAAGATGAAAAATGTATAAATCAATTTAGGCAGATATATTTCTTTATGGTTAACGAGTTGGATCTAAATGCAATTCTGATGAAAGAAGAGAACCAAGTTTCTGGAAAAGATTTTTTTTTTTGGAAGAACCACAATCAGATTTTAGAAATTTATGTATTTACATATCTATCACCTAAAGTTTTATCTTTACATTTATAACACTTTGGTATCATAAACCTATGCATAAAANAAAGAGAACCAAGTTTCTGGAAAAGATTTTTTTTTTGGAAGAACCACAATCAGATTTTAGAAATTTATGTGTTTACATATCTATCACCTAAAGTTTTATCTTTACATTTATAACACTTTGGTATCATAAACCTATGCATAAAAAACTATATTTCACTTTTAAAAAGTTAGTAATTGTGGTATTTGTGATGCGATATTAAAGATTTTAGTGTTGCATATGTAAATATGAAAGTTTAGGTATTAGATATGTAAATACATTAGAATAGCTTGGCACTTATGTAAATACCATGTAGATTTTCTTAACAATGTAAAAAGTACTCTAGTGTCCACCATCAATAGCGATCATAATACATCATTTAGTCTTTGCTCTGGAACAAGATACATAGATTTATTTGGTGACGTGGTGGATGAGAATTCTCGANCCATGTAGATTTTCTTAGCAATGTAAAAAGTACTCTAGTGTCCACCGTCAATAGCGAACATAATAACATCATTTAGTCTTTGCTCTGGAACAAGATACATAGATTTATTTGGTGACGTGGTGGATGAGAATTCTCGAGGAGAGGTAAAGAGTGGAGAATTTGAGGATTTGAAGGCTGATTTATGAAATAAAGTCAAAAGCCGCAGATGCATTGATGACAAGATTGATATTAAAATTTTAAAAGTTTAACTTGTAAGCATACATCCCAAAGTATCTATCTTATGATTTTGCATGGCCTTGCCTTTCTAGCAATTAATTTCTAGAAGGNAGAGAATTTGAGGATTTGAAGGCTGATTTATGAAATAAAGTCAAAAGCTGCAGATGCATTGATGACAAGATTGATATTAAAATTTTAAAAGTTTAACTTGTTAGCATACATCCCAAAGTATCTATCTTATGATTTTGCATGGCCTTGCCTTTCTAGCAATTAATTTCTAGAAGGCTCTTCTACAAAGCTTTGTGTAGATATAGTTAAATCATTATGTTATTAATTGATTTGAATTTGACGTGTCTCTTAATTACATTAACATCAAAATTATAATTTTCATAATTAAAAGTCCATTTATTATGAATATTTTCATAGAAATCATGTGCAAAACTAATGAATGACACAATACAATAAAAATGCAAGTAATGAAAATGTTTAAATACTAATATATTTTCTAATGAATGCTAATGAATGCACACTAATTAATTCTTGAGCAAAAATGTTGAAGAAAACTTTNATGAATGGCACAATACAATAAAAATGCAAGTAATGAAAATGTTTAAATACTAATATACTTTCTAATGAATGCTAATGAATGCACACTAATTAATTCTTGAGCAAAAATGTTGAAGAAAACTTTAAAACAAACAAAGCTCATAAATATGTTATGCTTATATTGATGACAACTCTTTAAAAAAAAAAACCCAATTGACTTAAATATTAATAAATAAATCATAAGCTTTTAGATTTTATCCCCTAGATTCTNCCCAATTGACTTAAATATTAATAAATAAATCATAAGCTTTTAGATTTTATCCCCTAGATTCTATTTTTGAAGTTGTATTAAGAAATCAAGTACCAAATATAAAATCAATTTCAATATGATCATTCATTATGTTATACTTTTTGTCTATGGATTCATCAAGAATTTAGTTATCAAATTACTCATTTGAATCATCTATAAGGTTAAACATGATTTGTTTAATTTTACATGCAATAATATTTTAATTTTTCTTAGAAGTTTTAAATTCAATCATGATGTCATACTTAATTTTGATTTCAAACTTGTTATAATCCTTTTTCAAATATAGGTTTAAGTTTACGAGTACGACGTGAATACATCATAAGGTAGGTGTAACTATAGATTTAATAAAGTTAAATGTTGATTCATATTAGAAGCATAATTCTTCTTTTAGATATAAAGTGTCATCAGTAGACTCTTCATGGGCTGTAATTTTCTAAATTTGATGATACATGATTCTAGTATTAGTGTGTGTTACATGCTTTAGATGTGATATTATTGAACTTTACNGAAAGGTATTTCTATTCCAAATGGAAGCCGAAGGCATGAAAAAGCTGCTCAGCCACTACCTTAGCAGGTATAAAAAGGCTGAAACAAACAAAAAGTAATGAGAGACCACATGTCTCATTTGCTCACACATGAATTATAAAATAATCAGATAAACAACTATTAAAATATAATAGTCAACTAATACTAGGAATATAAGCTATTACGAATATGACATTGTGAGGCCCAAATGTTCCCAAGCTGCATCAATTCACTTCCACTTCACAGGAACTCAACTCGAGTTCAGAGAGACGAATCTATCCTTCCTCTAGGACGTGATATGCATACAAATTAGAAACATTAAAGATGGTGGAAAGGTTCAAATCTGGTGGTAACTCCAGCATGTATGCATTCTCATTAATGCGTTTGAGGATCGGAAAAGAAACAATTTTATGAGGCTTGAGTTTTGGGTAGGTTCCTGGTGGAAAACTTTCTTTGCAAAGTCGAACCATCACAAGGTCGCTCACCTCGAAGATTTTTTGTCTTCTGGACTTATCTGCTTGAGTTTTGTAGCGATGGTAGATGCTGGAAAGTTTGTTCTTGACCTCACGTAGCATGGTATTAAGTTCATTTACCCACTTGGTTGCATTACTACTTGGAAGTTTGGGAATAACAACGAGACCAACCGTGTGATTGGGGGCTTTGGTGTAGACAATGTAGAAATGAGTTTTACTCGTAGAATGATTAACCATCGAATTGAATGCATACTCAACTTGGCCCAATCAATCATCCCACTATTTCGGTTGATCCCTAGCTAAGCAATGAATCATATTTCCCAGTGTTTGTTTGAGGATGGTAGGTTGAACTAAAATTAAGATTAGTATTTAAACATTTCCATAATGCCTTCCAAAAACAACTAAAAAATTTCATGTCTCTGTTCGATGTTATGCTCCGCGGAACATCATGAAGCTCCAAAATCATTACTGAATTTGAACCATGCTTGGTACGAGGAAGTCGCAATACAAAATCTATACTAACATCTTCCCATATGGAATCCAAAATAGGGGGTGGAAGGTAGAGATCGGCATTTTGTTCGATGCCCTTAACATTTTGTCATATGGTGCACTTCTCTACAAAACAACAAACATCCCTCCACAATTTTGACCAATATAATTGTGCTTATAGTGTTTGCAATGTTTTATCCCTCCCTGTATGAGTTGCTAAACCGCCTTTATGACACTTTAAAATGTGATATTGACGAAGCGAAATATTTGGAATGCATAGTTGGTTTCCTCTATAAAGATAGCCCTGATGAATAGTGAATCCTTTTGGGGTTAAATGTTGGCTGCATTTGGTTCAAATGAGAGCAAAATCTTCGTCTTCCCAATACAATTCTCGAATTGACTCCATTCCAGTAATGCTTGTTTGTAAAGATATAAGTAAACTTGCCTTACTTCTTAGAGCATCAGCCAGTACTCTAGCCCGATGTTTCAACACAAAAGTGAATTTTTTTAGGAAAATTACCCAACTTGCATGCATCTTGCTAATTTTCTTTTGACTTTGCACAAATTTGAGGGGTTGGTGATTACTATAAAGTACATATTCTTGATGTAGTAAATAATGTTCCCAATTTTTCAAAGCTGGGATGGCGGCATACAGTTCTTGTTCATAAGTGGACCATTTCTGACTCGTTGGACTTAACTTTTCACTGAAAAATTCCACCGGTTTTCCCTTTTGGTCAACACAGCCCCCACCCCAATTGTCGAAGCATCAGTCTCCACTTGGAACAATATGTCGAAATTCGGAAGACTCAAAACCGGCGCGGTACATAAACATTGCTTGAGTTGATCGAAACTAGCGTGTTGCTCCCTTTCCTATTTTAAAGATTTTTTTCTTGAAACAGTCTGTTAGTGGTGCTGCGATAGAACTGAAATTTCTGATGAAACGTCTATAAAAATTTGCAGGCCCATGGAAGTTACGAACTTTCGTGATAGATTTTGGAATTGACCAAGTTTGTATAGCTTCTACTTTTCATGAATCCACCCGTACGCCATCCTGGCCTATTATAAATCCCAGGAAAAGAACTTCCATCATAGCAAATTCACATTTATTCAAGTTAAAGAAGAGCTTATGTTCCAACATATAGAAAATACAGATTTGAAGTGTTCCAGATGCTCCTGCATTGAAGTACTATACACAAGCATGTCATCAAAATATACGACATAACACAATCCTAGAAATGGCTTTAGAACTTCATTGATGAGCCTCATAAAGGTGATTGG
This sequence comes from Phalaenopsis hybrid cultivar, assembly GCA_002079205.1. NCBI lineage: Eukaryota > Viridiplantae > Streptophyta > Magnoliopsida > Asparagales > Orchidaceae > Phalaenopsis > Phalaenopsis hybrid cultivar. The sequence goes on from JXCR01036313.1 coordinate 18,454, forward strand.
AGCGTTGCACAAACTGAATGACATAACTTGCCACTCATATAACCCTTCTTTCGTCTTGAATGCAGCCTTCCACTCATCACCCAGCTAGACACGAATTTGATGGTTTCCACTCCTCAAATCAAGCTTTGAGAACATGCTAGCTCCCTGTCACGGATAAATAGTCTCACATCGGCTAGGTGTAGGGCCGAAAAACAGTATTTAAGTCCTGGGCTGCCCACCACTCATAAGAGCTCTTTTGAGATGTGTCAAGTGGTATCAGAGCAAATTACTGTCTGTCAGGTGTGTGGACTCTCCATGGTCAAGTGGGACCCTCGGTGGAGCCGATCCGTGACGAGGGCGTCACGT
>JXCR01036313.1:18836-47676 GCA_002079205.1 Phalaenopsis hybrid cultivar
CACGAAGTGTGCCATTTTTGGAAAACGATCTACAACCATCATTACCAAATTTGAACCATGCTTGGTACGAGGAAGTCGCAATACAAAATCTATACTAACATCTTCCCATATGGATTAGTATTTAAGCATTTCCATAATGCCTTCCAAAAGCAACTCAAAAATTTCATGTCTCTGTTCGATGTTATGCTCCGCGGAAAATCATGAAGCCACAAAATCTCTTGAAAGAAAAGCTTCGCAATATTGACAGTGTCATATGTCTTTTTACTTGACACGAAGTGTGCCATTTTTGGAAAACGATCTACAACCATCATTACCAAATTTGAACCATGCTTGGTACGAGGAAGTCGCAATACAAAATCTATACTAACATCTTCCCATATGGAATCCAAAATTGGGAGTGGAAGGTAGAGACCGGCATTTTGTTCGATGCCCTTAACATTTTGGCATATGGTGCACTTCTCTACAAAACGACAAACATCCCTCCACAATTTTGGCCAATAAAATTGTGCTTATAATATTTGCAATGTTTTGTCCCTCCCTGTATGAGCTGCTAAACCGCCATTATGACACTCTAAAATGTGATATTGACGAAGCGAAGTATTTGGAATGCATAGTTGGTTACCTCTATAAAGATAGCCCTGATGAGTAGCGAATCCGATTGGGGCTAAATGTTGGCTGCATTTGGTTCAAATGAGAGCAAAATTTTCGTCTTCCCAATACAATTCTCGAATTGACTCCATTCTAGTAATGCTTGTTTGCAAAGATATAAGTGAACTNATAGTGAATCCGATTGGGATTAAATGTTGGCTGCATTTGGTTCAAATGAGAGCAAAATCTTCGTCTTCCCAATACAATTCTCGAATTGACTCCATTCTAGTAATGCTTGTTTGCAAAGATATAAGTGAACTTGCCTTACTTCTTAGAGCATCAGTTACACGATTATGTACTCTAGCCCGATGTTTCAACACAAAAGTGATTTTTTTTTAGGAAAATTACCCATCTTGCATGCATCTTGCTAATTTTCTTTTGACTTTGCACAAATTTGAGGGGTTGGTGATCACTATAAAGTACATATTCTTGATGTAGTAAATAATGTTCCCAATTTTTTCAAAGCTCGGATGGCGGCATACAGTTCTTGTTCATAAGTGGACCATTTCTGACTCGCTGGACTTAACTTTTCACTGAAAAATTCCACCGGTTTTCCCTTTTGGTCAACACAGCCCCCACCTCAATTGTCGAAGCATCGGTCTCCACTTGGAACAGTATGTCAAAATTCGGAAGACTCAAAACCGGTGCGGTACATAAACATTGCTTGAGTTGATCGAAACTAGCCTGTTGCTCCCTTCCCTATTTTAAAGATTTTTTTCTTNCTTCCCAATTTTTCAAAGCTCGGATGGCGACATACAGTTCTTGTTCATAAGTGGACCATTTCTAACTCGCTGGACTTAACTTTTCACTGAAAAATTCCACCGATTTTCCCTTTTGGTCAACACAGCCCCCACCTCAATTGTCGAAGCATCGGTCTCCACTTGGAAACTGGCGCAGTACATAAACATTGCTTGAGTTGATCGAAACTAGCCTGTTGCTCCCTTCCCTATTTTAAAGATTTTTTCTTGAAACAATCTGTTAGTGGTGCTGCGATAGAACCGAAATTTCTGATGAAACGTCTATAAAAATTTGCAGGCCCATGGAAGCTACGAACCTTCGTGATAGATTTTGGAATTGACCAAGTTTGTATAGCTTCTACTTTTCGTGAATCCACCCGTACATCATCTCGGCCTATTATAAATCCCAGGATATGAACTTCCATCATAGCAAATTCACATTTATTCAAGTTAAAGAAGAGCTTATGTTCCAACATATAGAAAATACATATTTGAAGTGTTTCAAATGCTCCTGCATAGAAGTATTATACACAAGCATGTCATCAAAATATACGACATAACACCATCCTAGAAATGGCTTTAGAACTTCATTCATGAGCCTCATAAAGATGATCGGAGCGTTGCACAAACTGAATGATACTTGCCACTCATATAACCCTTCTTTCGTCTTGAATGCAGCCTTCCACTCATCACCCAGCTGAACACGAATTTGATGGTATCCACTCCTCAAATCAAGTTTTGAGAACATGCTAGCTCCCTGTCACGGACAAATAGTCCCACATCGGCTAGGTGTAGGGCCGAAAAGCAATATTTAAATCTTGGGCTGTCCATCACCCATAAGAGCTCTTTTGGGAGGTGTCAAGTGGTATCAGAGCAAATTACTGTCTGTTAGGTGTGTGGACTCTCCATGGTCAAGTGGGACCCTCGGTGGAGCCGATCCGTGACGAGAGCGTCACGTGATTGGGTGGAGGAGAATGTCACGGACAAATAGTCTCACATCGGCCAGGTGTAGAGCTGAAAAGCAGTATTTAAGTCCTGGGCTGCCCACCACCCATAAGGGCTCTTTTGGGAGGTGACATCCCGCTAACTTATCCAATAAGTCTTCCATACGAGGCATTGGAAAATGAAATTTGATAGTGATTTTGTTTATCGCTCTACTATTCACACATAATCTCGAAGAACTATTTTTCTTAGGAACAATTAATGCCGGAACAACGCATGGACACATGCTATGCTGAATGAACTGTTTTTGCAAAAGATCATCCACAATGGCTTGCAGTTTTTGATGTTCAGTAGGACTCATTCTATGATATGGACTGTTAGGGAGTGTCGCACTAGATACAAAATAGATTTGATGTTGAATTGCCCGCAAAGGTGATAGCTATTTAGGAAGAGCTCAGATGGCATTAAACATGGAATTTATTGTAGAAGTTGTTGGACTAAAGTGCGCACCTCCGTCAAAGTATCATTTTATTCTTGGACAACCATGGCGAACATAAGTTCTGGACCACGGCAAGCCGACATCCACTGCGACCCCGACACAATAATATAGGCTGATTTTTCTTCAATTCCCTTAGTGAGGGATGGGGCACTCAAATTGGTGGGAAGTAGTCCAATTCGCTTGTTTTTCCGTTCAAAGGTGTACATTAGCACGACCATCATACCATACCCCTAAGTCGAATTGCAAAGGCCGCAGTGATGACACATCCATTTCGAGCATATCACAATTAACTTCATACAAGAAGTTGCTTCCAATAGAGAAAGACCCTTTGCATCGTTTTGTCACCATAACTTTCACCTCTTTTTTTATATCCAACTAGTCTTTTATGGTTTAGGATGTTTGGTGGTTTTGAGTTGCAAAGCCTTTACCACACTGCCTTGACTATAACATTTTCGGTAATGCCGCTATCGAAAATCAATTTACACACCTTTCCTTCGATGGTACATCTTATCCTGAAGATTGCATTGCGTTGAGTTAGAACGGGTTGTTTTGGTGCAAGCAGGACTTTCTGCAAAATGCAAGCTAGAAGCTCGCCATCAACTGCGGGAACATCCTCAACCTCTTCACCAGCGAAAGGATACAACTCATCATTGTTTGAATTTGTGTCTAACTCTCCTTCAAGCAGCTTAATTTGTTTTCGATTTGGACATTCATTCGACTTGTGGCCTGGTTGAAAACACCTAAAGCATTTTTGTGGCCTTGGTCGATGATACAAGCTGTCTCGGTTGGGCAAAGCTTCACCCATAAATTTTTGTTCTTCTCCAATAGCGGTAGCCCTCTATCCCGAAGGATGAGCATCCTGGTTCCAGATATTGGTGTTTGGTAACCCGCTAGGTTCAATAGATAATTCAGTGATAGGTTTTTAACGCTAGCTAAGCTTGAGGCCCGATTAATTTGAAGCTCTGCTTTATAGGCGTAGTTGACAACCTGTAAAAGAAACCACACTGCATTCATCTCCAATTTATCTTGTATAGATTCTTTCATATATCGAGCCACAATTTATTGGTTGGATTCCCAAAAATCGCTGTGAGCACTCAAGCAGTAAAACTCCTACGTATAAGCACTAACCGTGTGGTTTTCTTGCGAGCAACACTAAAACCGCACATATAGAATTTGTTCGTAATCCGTTGACAAAAAAATGATTCCTTAGCAATTGCTTCATTCGATTCCATCTACGAATGGGCCTTTGGCCCTCCCTTTGGCGGGATTGAACAAGTTGTTGCCACCATGTACCGGCCCCGCCCTACAGGCTACATTGCGAACTTGGTTCTCAGTAGATATCTCCATATACTTAAAAAAAGCTTCCACAGCCTGCTCCTAATCCAAGTAGTCTTCGATATGCAAATGGCCATCTAAATATGTTATGTCTATCTTTACTTTGTAATCGTTGTAAATTCGATAAGTTGATCTTCGACCTCTTTTGGGTTATTCATCATTCGGATCGTCTATCTCCGAATCAGAATCCAAGTACCTATCATGCCATTGAAAATATTTCTACTCATCCGAATCAAGATTTTCAGTACTTACCGATGGTTTGAACACTGGGAGCGCTTTTGATTACGAATCGCCATAGTGTTTTCACCCGTCGTTGGTGTGGGTGCCAAGACAGCCGGTGTGGTTGCCGATTTTGTGAATCCGCTTGTCCTCAATTGTTGATGTTCTTAGCGAACTTCATTCATGAACTGCGACACATCATTGGACATTTCATTCACCTTTTGTTCCAACTTGAGTTGAGCTTCACGCAAGAACTCCCAGCTTCGAACACGGTCGATCACCAATGACTAGCTGCTTTCCGCCATTGAAGGCTCTGATACCAAATTTGTGAACCACTGAGAGACACCAGTACCTGCAAGAGGAAGGAAATAAAAAAAGAAAAAAGAAAAGGGTTTTTGTATTCCAAATGGAAGCTGAACAGCAAAAAGCTGCTCAGCCACTATCTAAGCAGGTATAAAAAGGCTAAAACAAACAAAAAGTAATGAGGTACCATATATCTCATTAGCTAGCACACGGACTTATAAAAACACAGATGAACAACTATTAAAATATAATAGTAAGCTAATGCTAGGAATATACTGTTACGAATATGAGATGGTGAGACCCAAATATTCCCAAGCTGCATCATAAATACAATATATATACTCTGCTAATTAAAAGTTCGGGGCGAAATTTTTTTCTTTTTATAAAAGTTTCTTTTCTTCATCAAGGTAAATAAGCTACCTTTATTACTTTTAAACCTTCCCTTTGTACATAAAGAAAAATTTAACGTTGACACATTTTCAACAGGTGTGTTTATGTTTCATGTCACATATAAGAGAAAAAAAAAGTGTCAAAATAGTCTCCTGTTGTTTTGCAGAGTGACATTTGGGTCTAGAGTTTATAAAAATATCAATTTAGACTCCATACTTTTTTAATATGGGTTAAAATAGTATTTAATGAGAACTATTTTAGCTCCCATTAAAAGAATCTGATGATTAATTTAGTGTTTTTATAAACTATGACTAAAATGAGGATATTTGAATAAATCTGAGGACCTTTTTTTTTTTCTTTTACCCAGAGAAAAATATGCTACCTAGAGTAGGTGAAAATTGTATTTTTTTATGAGTGGGAGTCCCTTTCTCTTCTTTTTCTTTATAGAAGCATCCTATCATTTCAGTGGTCCTATGTAAAGAATTATAAAATATAAATGTATTTATTTTTTATTTTCCTGCAGATTATGGAGGTTGATAATATGGCTCTCTTTGACCAAACCTTGTAGACATATCTTTGTGAAAGGGAAGCACCGATTTCATTTTTTCTTTGCTTAAGCTATTTTCGTTGCTGAATCAATCTAAACTGCATACGTTTGATCTCCTTCTTCAAGCTCCGACCACAACAACTTAGTGGAATTTTTTTGAAATTGCCTCAAGGATTTTAATATAAATGGAAGTCAAAGCACAACGTTTTATGTTCAAAATCAAGCCTTTTTCACATCCCAAAATTCTCATTTTTTTTATCTGGTTGATCTGAATATATGTTGGATGAAGAAAATATGTGAGCTCGAGTCGGTTATCTGGGATTTCCATTGTCTTTTTTTTGTCTATTATGATTTTTTCCTTCGCATGTACAGGTTCTCTTCTTCTTCTTCTTCTTCTTTTCTTGTTTTTTGTGTGATAATTCTTCTATACACTATGTCTGCTAAATCTGTATAGCTGTAAATTCTTACAGTGCTCGTCATGTCTGTCATTTGTTTGAACTTTCTTAAGAATGAATAATAGATTGGAATATTTTGTTTTATTTTCAGATGAATGGCTGAGGGAAGATTTTTGGATTATTATTTATTTTTAATTTAACAAGTTTACATACCTTGAACATAATTCTTTTGTATTTTACATATCTGATTCTCTCTCAATTGTCTTTTCAAAGTTTAGGTAATGATGTAATTGATTTGGGTAGAAATTTATGACCCAAATTGACTATTGAATTTTTTTTTTGTTTTGTTTTGTTTTGTTTTGTTTGGATAGTACTTGAATTTAATATCTTGAAAATTTTATTTAATTTTCAATAAATATGTTATGCAGTCGAAACATATGGCTTAGGGTCTGCTTGGGGCAGCTTATAAGTGCGGCCGTACCGTATGGTTCACGCGTTTTGCCAGCTTATCCGAAATTTCATTTGAGTTTTTACACTAAATGCAGGCCGCAGGTCGACCCTTGCTGCCGGCCCGTGGGCCGCATTTCAGGATAAGCAGCTTATCCTGAAACGCATAAGCTGCCTCAAACGGACTCTTAGTTTGGATGATCGACCAGAATTTCTCATTGGTTATTTATTTATTTTTGTTATTGATTTGATTTGATTTTTTTTAACTGGATGAACGTGGCATATTTTTTAGGTCAGTTAGGTAAAGACCTTTTTAAGTGAGTCTTCAGACTAATCATTGCAGCACATGTCCTTTGATCTTTTTTTTTTAATTTTGCATTAAATTTCGATGCAAAGTTCCTGTGAACTTGATTTTGATTGATTTGGATGCAATCGAGAAAGAATTTTTTGCAATTTTATGCTGAGTTACATTTTTCATAATTACGTTTTTTTTTTTTTTTTGGATATGTGCAAGTTAAAGACATTAGTGTTAGTGAGGAGATGTCGGTGTGAATTAAAGGCAGATGAGTGGACTGCATGTTCATTTGCTTCAATTTTTATTATGCATCTAATTTCGACCAAAAATCAATCTTTACCAAACAAAGGTAGGTTTATTGGTTCCTTTTAAGGATGAAGAAAAAAATGGAGGTTATTTTCTAGCATTTCTAACACATCTAGAGCAATAATAAGAGTTTTAGTACATATGTTTGGAATATATTAGAATGAATGCTTTATTTGTTGAATTCTTTTGTTACTTGAAATCTCGTATAATTTGTGAGCTCATACAATAAGGGAGGTATTTTTAAGGAATGAGAAAAAGATGACGAATTTTTATAGAGTTTTTTAAGGATGCATGATTGAGAGAGTATCATTTTCTTTTCTTTTTTTTTTCTCATTTAGATATTCAAATGTCTATGTACCCATACATGGTTCTAGAAAACAAACCTTAAACTAGGTTATAGGCTATTTAGTATGGAGCTTGAGTTGGCACATTATTGACAAAAGCTGTTGGTGTGGATAATCATGCTGACCGTATATATGTTGACAGATGAAAATTTTCTTTCTTCTACTGTGGGGTGTTGTTCGCCGAACTCAATGGTGTAATCTAGTAGGTGTAAGCCAGTTTGGTGAGAATGTTCAAACAACTTGTAGGAGTATGGAACATGAACTCCGGTAATGTATACATGTTTGGTTGGAAGAGATCGCTTGAGAATTGAGATGGGGTAAAAACTTTCTGGAATGTTCATGTACTTTAGAGATACTCTCAGGATCCTTCTATACAGTAAGGAGCTTTGTAGCTTGTCACTTCCAAAGATTCGACTAATTAGTATCATTTATCTGGTCAGTGACAGACCACTAAATGCACAACTATTGGGGCCTACCCATCAACCCCATAATAATTGGGCTTTTATGTTGTTTAGCAACTCATTTGTGGGCATACAATATTTGTTAGACATAAAATAAATAATTTTAAGAAGTTGGATTTGAGTGCTCATCTTGCTTAAAAATCCAAAAAGAGAAAAGAATGTTTGGAATCTTTTTTACAAGATGTATAAACCGAATATGGTCATCTTCACGTATCTTGTCATTGTAAAGAATTCGACATTAAGTCTCTTGCCTTTCAGAACATTGAAACTCTGATGCTCCTCAACGATGAGATGCATAGTTGTCGGTTCCCTACCCCTAGCAAATGGTTGAGGGGATGTGGGAATCGTCCAAGCACTCTTATAACAAAGAAAACATAACTTTTTCCTCCAATTGGGTTCTCTAAGTTTAGCATTATTACCTTCATTGCAACAAACAATACCGTCCCATCTTTGAACGCCTTGGGACAAAGCAAGTTGTGAAAAACATTCACCAACTAGAATAGTTTCCTATTCCTCAAAAACAAGATCACTAACNGTGTCAAAATAGTCTCCTGTTGTTTTGCAGAGTGACATTTGGGTCTAGAGTTTATAAAAATATCAATTTAGACTCCATACTTTTTTAATATGGGTTAAAATAGTATTTAATGAGAACTATTTTAGCTCCCATTAAAAGAATCTGATGATTAATTTAGTGTTTTTATAAACTATGACTAAAATGAGGATATGTAAATAAATCTGAGGACCTTTTTTTTTTCTTTTACCCAGAGAAAAATATGCTACCTAGAGTAGGTGAAAATTGTATTTTTTTATGAGTGGGAGTCCCTTTCTCTTCTTTTTCTTTATAGAAGCATCCTATCATTTCAGTGGTCCTATGTAAAGAATTATAAAATATAAATGTATTTATTTTTTTTTTTCTTGCAGATTATGGAGGTTGATAATATGGCTCTCTTTGACCAAACCTTGTAGACATATCTTNTTGAATAAATCTGAGGACCTTTTTTTTTTTCTTTTACCCAGAGAAAAATATGCTACCTAGAGTAGGTGAAAATTGTATTTTTTTATGAGTGGGAGTCCCTTTCTCTTCTTTTTCTTTATAGAAGCATCCTGTCATTTCAGTGGTCCTATGTAAAGAATTATAAAATATAAATGTATTTTTTTTTTATTTTCCTGCAGATTATGGAGGTTGATAATATGGCTCTCTTTGACCAAACCTTGTAGACATATCTTTGTGAAAGGGAAGCACCGATTTCATTTTTTCTTTGCTTAAGCTATTTTCGTTGCTGAATCAATCTAAACTGCATACGTTTGATCTCCTTCTTCAAGCTCCGACCACAACAACTTAGTGGAATTTTTTTGAAATTGCCTCAAGGATTTTAATATAAATGGAAGTCAAAGCACAACGTTTTATGTTCAAAATCAAGCCTTTTTCACCTCCCAAAATTCTCATTTTTCTTATCCGGTTGATCTGAATATATGTTGGATGAAGAAAATATGTGAGCTCGAGTCGGTTATCTGGGGTTTCCATTGTCTTTTTTTGTCTATTATGATTTTTTCCTTCGCATGTACAGGTTCTCTTCTTCTTCTTCTTCTTCTTTTTCTTCTTCTTTTGTTTTTTGTGTGATAATTCTTCTATACACTATGCCTGCTAAATCTGTATAGCTGTAAATTCTTACAGTGCTCGTCATGTCTGTCATTTGTTTGAACTTTCTTAAGAATGAATAATAGATTGGAATATTTTGTTTTATTTTCAGATGAATGGCTGAGGGAAGATTTTTGGATTATTATTTATCTTTAATTTCACAAGTTTACATACCTTGAACATAATTCTTTTGTATTTTACATTTCTCACAACTACAACTTTCATATGCATGATTCTCTCTCAACTGTCTTTTCAAAGTTTAGGTAATGATGTAATTGATTTGGGTAGAAATTTATGACCCAAATTGACTTCTGATTTTTTGTTTTGTTTTGTTTTGTTTTGTTTGGATAGTACTTGAATTTAATATCTTGAAAATTTTATTTAGTTTTCAATAAATATGTTATGCAGTCGAAACATATGGTTTAGGGTCTGTTTGGGGCAGCTTATAAGTGCGGTCGTACCGTATGGTTCGCGCGTTTTGTCAGCTTATCCGAAACTTCATTTGAATTTTTATACTAAATGCAGGCCGCAGGTCGACTCCTGTTGCCGGCCCGTGGGCCATATTTCAGGATAAAAGCTACCTCAAACAGACTCTTAGTTTGGATGATCGACCAGAATTTCTCATTGGTTATTTATTTATTTTTGTTATTGATTTGATTTGNTTATTTAATTTTCAATAAATATGTTATGCATTCAAAACATATGGCTTAGGGTCCGTTTGAGGCAGCTTATAAGTGCGGGCGGCGTTTTCAAAACGCCGTCGTATCGTTTGGTTCGCGCGTTTCGTCAGCTTATCCGAAATTGTGTTTGGGTTTTTACGCTAAACGCAGGCCGCGGGTCGACCCCTGCGGCCGGCCCACGGGCCGCATTTCAGGATAAGTAGCTTATCCTGAAACACACAAGCTGTCCCAAACGGACTTTTAGTTTGGATGGTCGATCAGAATTTCTCATTGGTTATTTATTGATTTGATTTGATTTTTTTTAACTGGGATGAACGTGGCATATTTTTTAGGTCAGTTAGGTAAAGACCTTTCAAGTGAGTCTTCGGACTAATCATTGCATCACATGTCTTTTGATTTTTTTTTTTAATTAACTTGATTTTGATTGATTTGAATGCACTCGAGAAAGAATTTTTTGCGATTTTATGCTGAGTTACATTTTTCTTTGTTTTTTGGGACATGTGCAAGTTAAAGACATTAGTGTTAGTGAGGAGATGTCGGTGTGAATTAAAGGCAGATGAGTGGACTGCATGTTCATTTGCTTCAATTTTTATTATGCATCTAATTTCGACCAAAAATCAATCTTTACCAAACAAAGGTAGGTTTATTGGTTCCTTTTAAGGATGAAGAAAAAAATGGAGGTTATTTTCTAACATTTCTAACACATCTAGAGCAATAATAAGAGTTTTAGTACATATGTTTGGAATTTATTAGAATGAATGCTTTATTTGTTGAATTCTTTTGTTACGTGAAATCTCGTATAATTTGTGAGCTCATACAATAAGGGAGGTATTTCTAAGGAATGAGAAAAGGATGAAGAATTTTTATAGAGTTTTTTATGGATGCATGATTGAGAGAGTATCATTTTCTTTTCTTTTTTCTTCTCATTTAGATATTCAAATGTCTATGTACCCATACATGGGTCTAGAAAACAAACCTTAAACTAGGTTATAGGCTATTTAGTATGGAGCTTGAGTTGGCACATGATTGACAAAAGCTGCTGGTGTGGATAGTCATGCTGACGGTATATATGTTGACAGATGAAAATTTTCTTTCTTCTACTGTGGGGTGTTGTTTGCCGAGCTCAGTGGTGTAATCTAGTAGGTGTAAGCTAGTTTGGTGAGAATGTTCAAACAACTTGTAGGAGTATGGAATATGAACTCCGGTAATGTATACATGTTGGTTGGAAGAGCTTGCTTGAGAATTGAGATGGGGTAAAAACTTTCTGGAACGTTCATGTGCTTTAGAGATCCTCTCAGGATCCTTCTATATAGTAAGGAGCTTTGTAGCTTGTCACTTCCAAAGATTAGACTGATTAGTATTATTGATTTGGTCAGTGACAGACCATTAAATGCACAACTATTGGGGTCGACCCATCAACCCCATAAGACCTATTTAATAATTGGGCTTTTATGTTGTTTAACAATTCACTTGTGGGCATACAATATTTGTTAGACATAAAATAAATAATTTAAGAAGTTGGATTTGAGTGCTCATCTTGCTTAAAAATCCAAAAAGAGAAAAGTATGTTTGGAATCTTTTTTACAAGATGTATAAACCGAATATGGTCATTGTTGAGAAATTAGGGTGAAGAAAAACAAGAACGACACAAATCCAGAAGAACACAGAGATTTAATGAGGTTCGGCAAAGATGCCTACGTCCTCGGGAGCAGAGCGGCGATTCTTTTCACTATTCAGAAAAGGGTTTACAGAAATTAGGGATACCTCATGAGGTTACTAACAGACCTATTTATAACCCCAGGAGGAAACCCTTAGGCACAATATGTAATTACAACATTACCCCTGCACCATACCGCGGGGCTTTGCCCCCACACCCCAACCCACATAACTTCCCAATTTGGACAGATTCTTCCGCTCCGCTTCGATCCAGCGTCTATCCCTATATGATATATGAGTCATACCATAAAAAATCTCCACCTTGGCGAATATCCAGTCCCTTAGAAGAAAAAAATACCTGGGAGTTACACCCGCACCACTGTGGGTTGGGGCACCATACTTCTCTAGCAACTGCAAACATTCAACAAGTCCAAGCAATGCAAGAACTTGTTGATAGTAACTGGAATGGTCAACATATCAGCTGCATTCTCATCAATATGAACCTTCTGCAACAATATCTCCCTAGAAGCAATCAACTCTCTGATCTTGTGATACCTAACATCAATGTGCTTGGTTCTCGCATGGTACACCTGATTCTTAGCCAGATAAATAGCACTTTGACTGTCACAATGCAATTGAACTCCACCTTGTTAAACGCCCAGTTCCTTTACTAGCCCAGCAAGCCATAAGACTTCTTTAGCAGCTTCAGCTACTGCCATGTACTCTGCTTCAGTTGTAGATAATGCAATAATAGACTAAATTGTTGATTTCCAACATATAGGTCCTCCACCAAGAGTAAACACATACCCAGTTGTAGACCTTTTGCCATCCAAATCACCCGCATAGACTGAATCAATGTACCCCACAACTGAAGGATCATTCTTCTGACTACCAAAAATAATTCCATGTCATACAGTACCCTTCAGATACCTGAAAATCCACTTGACTGCTTCCCAATGTCGCATTCCAGGTTTAGCCTTGTATTTGCTAGACTTGACTAACAACATGAGCTAAATCAGGACGAGTGCATACCATAACATACATCAAGCAGCCAACTGCATTGGCATATGGAACCTTTGCCATGTCTTCAATTTTTGTATCAGTCTTAGGACACTGTTCTAAAGAAAGCTTAAAATGATTTGCCAAATAAGTGCTCACAGGCTTTACATTGCTCATCTCATACCTTTCCAACACTTTCTCAACATAGTCTCGTTGAGATATACATAATCGTCTTGAGTCTCTGTCTCGATGAATCTCCATTCCAAGAATCTTCTTCGTAGGTCCCAAGTCTTTCATGTCAAATTCATGGCTCAATAAAGCTTTCAAACCACGGACATCATTCATATTCTTTGCAGCAATCAGTATATCATCAACATACAATAATAAAAAAATAATAGAACTATCATCAAGGCTCTTCACATAAACACAACAACCATACTCACATCGTCTGTAGTCAATCTGCATCATGTAGGAGTCCAATCACTTGTATCATTATCTTGGAGACTGTTTCAACCCATACATCGATTTCTTTAACCAGCAAACCAGTTGCTCCTGTCCAGGTTGAGTGAACTCTTCTAGCTGCTCCATGTAAATCTGCCCTCCAAATTACCATGCAAGAAAGCAGTTTTAATATTCATCTCCTCCAAATGCAAATCCCAAATAGCTACTAATGCAAGCACTGCCCTGATTGAAGTATGTCTGACCACAGGAGAAAAGATTTCATCATAATCTATCCTCTTCTGCTGTGAAAATCCATTTGCAGCCAGTCGAGTCTTTAACTTTTCTCCTTCTTTTTCTGATACTGCTGGTTTCCTTTTGTACACCAATTTGCACCCAATGGCCTTCTTTCCCTCTGGAAGCTGAACTAGCTCTCAAGTACGGTTTTTTTGTAAAGACTCCATCTCCTCAACCATTGCACCCATTCATTTTTCTTTCTCCTGGCTAGTGATAGCTCCTTGAAAATTGGCTGGATCATTGCTGCTGATGAGAAGTGCACAAGAGACTAAGTCTTCATAACTCAATATGCTAGGAGGCCTTACATTGGTGTGTCTCTGTCTATCTCTGGCTAGATTGTAATTTTGCATATCATCTGGAATAGAATCACCAGGTGTTGGATTTGAACTTTCACCTCTCTCAGAAGCTAGTGGCTGTTGTTCTAAATCCATCTGCACTGCATCTGAACTGGAAATGTTCCCTGAGACCTTGTCTTGATTCAGCTGTAACAAAAACTGCTCATAAAAAACTGCATCTCTGCTGATCACCATCTTCTTTGCAATCGGATCTCAAAACTTGTATCCTTTNATAGCAGCGACGACCATATCCACCTTCAGACTCGAAACCTTGAGATTTGTTATGGTACTGAAAAAAAAAAAAGTCACAAGCAAACCCAAAAGCTAGGGCACCACATAAAAGTACTAAGGCATAAAAGAAGAAGAAATTGAGAAAGGGTGTAGAATGTGAACTCTTTTATGCAATCATAAGAGTAAAAATAAAAATACATTCTATTAATAAAAATGCATGTCCAAAAATGTTTAAAAAATTTAAAAATTATTGCATAATAAATTAGTCTTCATCATAAAGTAATTGTGCTCATATTGTGATATTCACGATTATCAAAAACATCCTCTTTATATAAAATACGCTTAAAGCATTCAACATCAAATAATAAAATACAAAAAATGAAAATATACAATCACAACCCTTTATAATATAAACTCACATCATGAATCTTCACATCATTCATATTAGTTTTTTTGGACTATAGAAGTCTCTTCATGACTAACTGTCTTTTATAAATAATTGGCCGAATTGAGACGATTCGACTTATTGACGAAGCAACAACAACATTGACTTCATTTTCTCTAACTCTTTGTGATTCTTCTGAGTTTCCATTAAACTCATTGAAAGCTCATCTTTTAAAAAAAAAAGTCATGCTCTTTGTCTCTCTGCAAGTTATCATCCATATCCATGTCATGGTCTTAACTATCGAGTAGCTTATATTCAAGACGACCCAAACTATCTTTATGATCAACAATTCTTCCCAAACTTTTGTGAGCTCCTTTCAAGCTTTTGTGAGCTCTTTACTGGTCTTTTCGAACTCCTTGCAAATTGATAACAACTCATTCCTCAAGTGGCATACATGTTCAAAGAAATCGATATAAAAAATAGTTAAATAAAGGAGTACAGTATCCACCACCAATGGACTATTTTCAATAGTGGTCCTCGGTTCCTCCTTCGAAGGTAATTTTTCAGAGGCAATGACCCAAGTATACAAAGTGTGCGACAACAAACCCAAGCCAACAAACAACAATTGTGCACAAAAATTTGTAGTTGAAGCCTAACCACTAACAACTCATATAGGTCAAACTAAGGGTCGCTGAAGCCTCACCATTTACTTACTGACTCATACAACCTAGACCTTTAGAAGGAGAACACTTGGACAAAGTAAGACACTCAATGNGTCATGCTCTTTGTCTCTCTGCAAGTTATCATCCATATCCATGTCATGGTCTTACCTATCGAGTAGCTTATATTCAAGACGACCCAAACTATCTTTATGATCAACAATTCCTCCCAAACTTTTGTGAGCTCCTTTCAAGCTTTTGTGAGCTCTTTACTGGTCTTTTCCAACTCCTTGCAAATTGATAACAACTCATTCCTCAAGTGGCATACATGTTCAAAGAAATCGATATAAAAAATAGTTAAATAAAGGAGCACAATATCCACCACCAATGGTCTATTTTCAATGGTGGTCGTAGGTTCCTCCTTCGAAGATAATTTTTCAGAGGCAATGACCTAAATATACAAAGTGTGCGAGAACAAACCCGAGGCAACAAACAATAATTGTGCACAAAAATTTGTAGTTGAAGCCTAACCACTAACAACTCATATAGGTCAAATTAAGGGTCGTTGAAGCCTCGCCATTTACTTACTGACTCATACAACCTAGACCTTTAGAAGGAGAACACTTGGACAAAGTAAGACACTCAATGCATAGAAATGTACAATAAGCAAATCGAGTGCATGAGAAACTAAGCCCCAATTGCATGACACAACAAAATCATCATGATATGAACACTGCAATTAAAGCAGGCCGAAGTAACAAAGGCACCAAATGAGTATGTTCAGCAACTGTAGTCTCTCGAACCGCATGCAATGGGTCATACAATGCATGTATAGATGATGTTTTGATCACATAAATTTAAAATTTACATTTCAACGACCCAAAATTTTATATCCTCCAAAAAAAGTAGTGATAAAATATTTAAACTTTTAAATTTGGATGATTAATATTATTATATTTAAAACTTTGGANCATTTTGATCACATAAATTTAAAATTTACATTTCAACCAGCCAAAATTTTATATCCTCCAAAAAAAAGTAGTGATAAAATATTTAAACTTTTAAATTTGGATGATTAATATTATTATATTTAAAACTTTGGATAATTTACATATATATTTATATCTGACTATGCTCCTTCGCGCTTCCTCAGCATCCATTTTAGCTCCTCAATGTAGCCTGGTCAGAGTTCATTCTTATCATGGATTCATAATGCGCTTCTCAGAAGAAAAGGCAGCAGAACTACAGTAAAATGGCGGCAAGTATCTGCACCTACTCGCCTCCGACTCTCACTTTTTTCGTCTCCTTCCTCCTACACAGTTGCGCCTCCAAAACCCTAAACCCAGAACNAAGGCAAATATCCGCACCTACTCGCCTCCGACACTCACTTTTTTCGTCTCCTTCCTCCTACACAGTTGCGCCTCCAAAACCCTAAACCCAGAACTAGAACTAAGAACCCTAGGTGCCCCGCCTCTGGTTTCTATCAGCACCACAATCCTCAGCCCAAACCGTACCTTCGAGCTCGGATTCTTCTCCGTCGACGGTGGATCCTCCTTTTACCTCGGCATCTGGTACGCTTCCATCCCCATTCGCACCTACGTCTGGGTCGCCAATCGTCTCGCACCAGTGCGCGCCCCTTCGCCATCGGCTCTTCTGACCGTCGCCGGAAGACTCGCCGTCGCCGATTCCCCCACCTCCATTATTTGGGAGACCGATAACACTGTTCCCGCTGCCGCAGTTCAGCTTCTCGACACTGGAAACCTCATCCTTCTTTCTGTAGGCGGTCGAGGCTCCGCTGCGTGGCAGAGCTTCGATTTCCCCACCGACACTTGGCTGCCGGAGATGTCGATCACGCGCAGCATGGTGATCACTTCCTGGCGGAGCCCCATAGATCCGTCTCCCGGTCAGTACTCTCTCCGGCTTCGCCCGACGGATTTGGGTGAGTTCGAGCTCGTCTTCAATGGCTCCGTTTCGTACTGGTGGACGGGGAAATGGATCGGGACCCGATTTGCCGGAGTCCCTGAAATGACAGTGCCGTACATCTACAGCTTTAGGTTTTCAAATCCGTTCACCACTGAGGCTACGTTCGATTACTCACAGTCGACGTCGGAAGAGTCTGGTCTCCAGCCACTCCTCTCACGATTCGTTGTCGATTCCTCCGGACAGCTGATGCAATACACTTGGTCCCCTCAGGCGGCAAGCTGGAACATGTTCTGGTCTCGGCCGGAGAACCCCTGTCGCGTCTACGGCCGCTGCGGCGGTTTCGGTCTATGCTCCGGCGGTCGCGACCTCCGGCCTTGCAGCTGTCCGGCCGGACTTCGTCCCGTGGATTCCGCCGGTTGGAACTCTGGTGATTTCTCCGGTGGATGCTCCCGGGACGCCACCTGTTTCGATGAGGATAGCATATTCACCGAGATCGGCCGCGTCGAGCTTGACGGCGCCGTCGATGACACTTTCTCCGGCGTAAGCCGCGGATCCTGTGAGGATTCTTGCAGGAAGAACTGCNCCGATGAGGATAGCATATTCACCGAGATCGGCCGCGTCGAGCTCGACGGCGCCGTGGATGACACTTTCTCCGGCGTAAGCCGGGGATCCTGTGAGGATTCTTGCAGGAAGAACTGCTCCTGCTTCGGTCTCACCTACAACCCTGAATCTCGCGTANCTTTTTGCCCAGAAACTCTTAGGAAGCTTTGCATTCAGTCTCAAGCATCTTACCCTTTCAGTTAAGGACATATTCATCTTTTTTGTCACACAATTCTGATATGGTGTCTTCCGCACTGAAAAATGCCTCTGAATCTCATGCTCCTCACAAGACTTCTGAAACTGCGAATCTGTATACTCTGTGTCATTATCGGACCTCAAATACTTGATCTTTCTGCCAGTTTGGTTCTCCACCTCAGCTTTTCACAACTTGAATTTAGAAAAGACTTCAGATTTCTGTTTCAAGAAATACACCCAAACTTTCTGGAGAAATCATCAATAAAAGTAACGAAATACTGAGATCCTCCCAATGACAACTCCTTAGTAGGGCCTCATACATCAGAATGCACATAGTCAAGAATTCCTTCAGTTTTATGTTTTTCAGTCATAAAACTGACTTTTGTCTGCTTTCCAAGAATACAGAACTTACAAAGATCGAGCTTGCATCTTTTAACTTCATGCAACAGGTTTCTTCTATGCAATTCTGTCATCCCACGTTCACTGAGATGACCCAGACACATATGCCATAACTTTGTGCTGTCATTATCTGACTCCACAGAATGAACTCCACCTACAACTGTACTCCCCAACAGTTTGTAGATATTGCATGCAGTTAACTTTCCTTTCATCACCATCAGTGCACCCTTAACAATTCTGATGGTTTCCCTATCCTCATTTGTTTTAGGAATAAAACCATTTCTGTGTACAGTGCTCAAAGAAATTAGATTCTTCTTCAAATTTGGAATATGTCTGGCATCACATAACGTTCTAACTGTGTCATCATACATCTGAATTCTGAATTCTCCAATACCAACTATATTGCAACATTTATCATCACCCAAATCGACTGAGCCAGAATTAGTTGACCTGTATGAAGTAAACCACTTCATGTTATGTGTTATGTGATAAGAACACCCTGAATCAAGAATTCATGCATCCGTGAACTGAGTTGATGAAACTGAGAGCATATCGCCTCATTGCAATCTGAATTATCATTCTGCACCACATTTACATACTTCGATGAAGTATCACCTTTCTCCTCATTCTGCTTCTTCAGCTTTGGATAATCTCTCTTCATATGACCTGACTCCTTGCAACTGTAGCAATGAATTGTCTTTTTGCCTTTGGAATTGGATCTGGAATTTCGCCTTCCAGAACGTTCCTTCTCTTTCTTCCTTCCACGATCCTGCTTACCCTTAACATATAAACTGTCGGCGTGAGAGTTTTCCCCTGCATTCTGCTTCCACTGGTTGTGAGCGAACAACGCTGCAGTAATCTCATCAACTTTGATAGTCTCTTTCTCATATGTCAAAGTAGTCACCAGATGTTCATAGGAAGAGGACAATGAACAAAATAAAATCATCGCGCGATCTTCATCCTCAATATTCACATCAAGCTGTGACAGGTCTGTGATTATTTGATTGAAGCCATTCACGTGCTGCGTCAGATCAAAACCTTCTTGCATCTTCAGTTCATACAACGTTTGCTTCAAATACAACTTGTTCGTCAGAGATTTTGCCATAAACTGAGTTTCCAATTTCTTCCAAACTTCTCTTGGAGATTTCATATTCATCACGTGATACATAACCTCATCTGCTAGGCATAGTCGTATCGTCGATGTCGCTCGCTGTTGCAATTCTTCTCAATCTTCATCGTCAATGGCATCTGGTTTCGTCGCCCGCAAAGCTTTTAAGATTCTCTGTTGCGCCAATAGATCTTTCACCCTCGTTTGCCACAATCCAAAGTTACCAGTTCGATCGAACTTCACCACCTCGAATTTTGCACCAGAAAAAGTCATCTGAAAATTGATCCTGCAACAAAACTTTTCTTGAAAATTTCCTTCAAGATCTTTCCCCTGTTTCGTCTTTTCTGCATTTTCCAAGAAAATATAAAAAACATCCCTTCCAAAATTTTCTTTTCCGCAGCCTCCAGCAAAAGAAAAAACTTAATTAAAATTTCCTTAATTAAATATTTTCTTTAAATCAATTTAATTAAAGTGATATTTCCTTTAATTAAGTCAAATTCAAAAAACTTCCCTTCCAGAAATCAGGTGCGATTCTGCAGCAAAGGAAATTCTGTCGGCAAAGGAAATTTCGTAGGCTTCCGGAATTGGCTCCCATCAAAGGAATTTCGAGCGTTTGCCAAAATCCCGCCTCCAGGAAATTCGAAATGCCTCCAGATCCGAAATCCCTCCAAGATCGCGCGCGAATCGCGAACAGAAACTTGACGATTCCTTCTCCCTCGTCCGCCTGCCTCCCGCGATTCCTTCGCTATTCTGCCTCCCGCGGTTCCTTCGTTATTCTGCCTCCCGCGGTTCCTTCGCGATTCTCCCTGGTCCGCCTGCCTCCTGCAATTCCTTCGCGATTCTGCCTCCCGTGATTCCTTTGCGCTGCCTCTCGTGATTCCTTCTCCCAAGCCGTGTCCTCCCAACCCGGACAACTCCCCAACAGCCTCTGTCGCAATCCTTAGGGTTTAGACAGAAATCGCGGAGTCCACGCGATCCGCTTCCCCCAGATCTCCACGCGATCCGCTTCCCTGAGCCGCGATCGAGAGTCCTGCCGCAAACTCCCTCTCCTTCGACAGAGATCGCTGAGTCCAAGAACCTTCACTCTGATTCGTAAAACCTCGCCGCTGAAGTTCTTCTTGCGCAGATAAAAATTTTCTTCCGCATCTCTAACCTTGTTATGATACAACTTGTTGAGAAATTAGGGCAAAGAAAAACAAGAACGACACAAATCCAGAAGAAGATAGAGATTTAACGAGGTTCGGCAAAGATGCCTACGTCCTCGGGAGCAGAGCGGCAATTCCTTTCACTATTCAGAAAAGGGTTTACAGAAATCATGGATACCTCTTGGGGTTACTAGCAAGCCTATTTATAACCCCAGGAGTAAACCCTAGGCACAATATGTAATTACAACATTACCCCTGCACCATACCGCGGGGCTTTGCCCCCGCACTCCAACCCACGTAACTTCCCAATTTAGACAGATTCTTCCACTCCGCTCTGATCCGCTCCGCTCCGCTTCGATCCAACGTCTGTCCCTATATGGTATATGAGTCATACCATAACAGTCATCTTCATGTATCTTGTCACTGTAAAGAATTCGACATTAAGTCTCTTGCCTTTCAGAACATTGAAACTCTGATGCTCCTCAACGATGAGATGCACAGTGGTCGGTTCCCTGCCCCTAGCAAATGGTTGAGGGGATGTGGGAATCGTCCAAGCACTCTTATAACAAACAAAACATAACTTTTTCCTCCAATTGGGTTCTCTAAGTTTAGCATTATTACCTTCATTGCAACAAACAATATCGTCCCATCTTTAAATGCCTTTGGACAAAGCAAGTTGTGAAAAACATTCACCAACTAGAATAGTTTCCTATTCCTCAAAAACAAGATCACTAACATTACATTGGCTATCAAGTTTGGGTGAATCTATGTAGAGACTACCTGAAGAATTTAAGAATGTATACTAGTTCTTCGCACAAAAAAAAGTGAAGGCTAAGCCATAATTGGTTTTGATAACAACACATCTCGTACAAAAATATAGTATTCATACCTTTGTCCTCTTAAGATAGCCAAAGAATAAATGAATCATTGAAGATACAATCTTTTTGTATCGTGGCAAGAGCTTTCATAGTCAATGAAGATCTGATAAACATCTTTGAAGCAAGAAATTTTTTGTTATTCCTTTCCATAGCAGTGGCGACCATATCCACCTTCAGACTGGAAACCTTGAGATTTGTTATAGTAGCGAGAAAAAAAAAAATCACAAGCAAACCAAAAAGCTAGGGCACCACATGGAAGTACTAAGGCATAAAAGAAGAAGAAATTGAGAAAGGGTGTAGAATGTGAACCATTTTATGCAATCATAAGAGTAAAAATTAAAATACATTCTATAAATAAAAATGCATGTCCAAAAATGTTTAAAAATTTTAAAAAATATTTCATAATAAATTAGTCCTCATCATAAAGTAATTGTGCTCATATCGTGATATTTATGATTATCAAAGACATCCTCTTTATATAAAAAAAGCTTAAAGCATTCAACATCAAATAATAAAATACAAAAAATGAAAATATACAATCACAGCTTTTCATAATATAAACTCACATCATGAATCTTCACATCATTCATATTAGTATTTCTGGACTATAGAAGTCTCTTCATGACTAACTGCCTTTTGTAAATAATTGGCTGGATTGAGACGATTCGACTTATTGACGAAGCAACAACAACATTGACTTCATTTTCTCTAACTCTTTGCGATTCTTCTGAGTTTCCATTAAACTCATTGAAAGCTCATCTTAAAAAAAAAGAGTCATGCTCTTTGTCTCTCTGCAAGTTAACATCCATATCCATGTCATGATCTTACATATCGAGTAGCTTATATTCAAGACAACCCAAATTATCTTTATGATCAGCGATTCCTCCCAAACTTCTGTGAGCTCCTCTCAAGCTTTTGTGAGCTCTTTACTGAACTTTTCCAACTCCTTGCAAATTGATAACAACTCATTCCTCAAGTGGCATACATGTTCAAAGAAATCAATATAAAAAATAGTTAAATAAAGGAGTACAGTATCCACCACCAATGGTCTATTTTCAATAGTGGTCGTCGGTTCCTCCTTCGAAGATAATTTTTCAAAGGCAATGACCTAAGTATACAAAGTGTGCGACAACAATCCCAAGCCAACAAACAATAATTGTGCACAAGAATCTGTAGTTGAAGCCTAACCACTAACAACTCATATAGGTCAAACTAATGGTCGTTGAAGCCTCACCATTTAATTACTGACTCATACAACCCAGACCTTTAGAAGGAGAACACTTAGACAAAGTAAGACACTCAATGCATAGAAATGTACAATAAGTAAATCGAGTGCATGAGAAACTAAGCCCCAATTGCATGACACAACAAAATCATCATGATATGAACACTGCAACTAAGGCTGGCCGATGTAACAAAGGCACCAAATGAGTATGTTCAGCAACTGTAGTCTCTGGAACCGCATGTAATGGGTCATACAATGCATGTATAGATGACGTTTTGATCACATAAATTTAAAATTTACATTTCAACCAAACAAAATTTTATATCCTCTAAAAAAAGTAATGATAAATTCTGTTATATTTAAACTTTTAAATTTGGATGATTAATATTATTATATTTAAAATTTTGGATTTTATATATATATATATATATATTGATACAACTTGTTGAGAAATTAGGGCAAAGAAAAACAAGAACNCGTCACTGCCGTGCTCCGGCGGCTTCGGAGATTAAAAACAGGAAAAGAATACGGAGAAGATGGCGGACTGAAGATTTTCACCTACAAGGAGCTCTCATCAGCTACTCGCGGGTTTTCGGAGAAGCTAGGGCACGGAGGGTTTGGCGCGGTTTTCCGAGGCTCGCTGCCGGANTGTCACTTGCGTGCTCCGGCGACTTCGGAGATTAAAAACAAGAAAAGAATACGGAGAAGATGGCGGACTGAAGATTTTCACTTACAAGGAGCTCTCATTAGCTACTCGCGGGTTTTCGGAGAAGCTAGGGCACGGAGGGTTTGGCGCGGTTTTCCGAGGCTCGCTGCCGGATTCTACCCCGATAGCCGTCAAGCGTCTTGAACGCCCCGGCGGCGGCGGCGACCGCGAGTTCCGCGCTGAGGTATGCACCATCGGAAGCGTACAACACGTGAACCTTGTCCGCCTTCGTGGCTTCTGTTCGGAAGACCTCCACCGCCTCCTCGTTTACGACTACATGCCTAACGGTCCTCTCAGCGCCTATCTCGGCCGCCGCTCGAAGCCTCCGCCGCTCAGCTGGCCGGCGAGGTTCCGCATCGCTATCGGCACGGCGCGGGGTATCGCATATCTGCACGAGGAGTGTCGCAATTGTATCATCCACTGCGACATCAAGCCGGAGAACATTCTATTGGATACCGATTTCATCCCTAGGGTTTCTGATTTCGGATTGGCGAAGCTGTTGGGGAGGGACTTGAGCAGGGTATTGGCGACCACGAGGGGGACTCGAGGGNAGAGAACATTCTATTGGATACCGATTTCATCCCTAGGGTTTCCGATTTCGGATTGGCGAAGCTGTTGGGGAGGGATTTGAGCAGGGTATTGGCGACCACGAGGGGGACTCGAGGGTACGTCGCGCCGGAGTGGATCTCCGGCGTGGCGATCACGGCCAAAGCTGATGTATACAGCTACGGGATGACGTTGATGGAGATCATTGGAGGGCGGAGGAACGTGGAAGCGCGTTCTCCGCCTGCGGCGGCGGAAGATGCAGAAGGGGCGGACGGGTGGTTCTTTCCGGCGTGGGCGGCGAGGAGGATTGTGGAGGGGGATTTGGGGGCGGTTGTGGAAGAGGAANTCTGAATGTTAGAGTATAGGGAGAAGTTCTAAAGTTGGCGTTACGATGATCATTAGAACCCGAAAAATTGCTTCAAATAGAAGTCCTAAACTTCTCATGATAAATGTTTCCGCCAAGCATGAAGCCATTCCGATAAGAGATTAGTTGGAAGAAGGCTGGAGAAGAGTCAATAGCTATTTCATCTCCCCCCTGTTGAAGTCAAACATTTGAGAGTTTTGATGGCTGAGATTATGGATGCCATTCAAAATAAAGACTTTTTCAAGAAGCCCTTTCCCATGAGAGAGAGAATTCACCCCCACGATCCTAATTAATACTATGCATATCATTAGGATCATGGTCATGAAACTGAAGAGTGTCGACATCTTCACATATTGATCAAAGAGCTCATTAGATTGANGTTCTCTTTTAAAGGCCAACATTCCGCGTATAAAGCCTTGCAGCTCTCACCACCATCTTATAAACTTTTCCTCTAAATCTTAGCGGTACTTTTCTATCACACCATAGGCCAATGCATTCCTCCACTTCAACCAACCAATCTGAATTCTACTAATAACATCCCCATCTATATCACCATCACTTTGAACAATAGACCCAAGATATCTAAAATGTTCACAGCTTTTAATGATTTGATCATCCATAGTTACAACTCTATCACTAGAGTACTACTTAAAATAATATTCAATGTATTTAGTTTTATATATGCTCAAACAAAGACCTTTAAACTTCAATATAGACCTCCATAATTCAAGTTTTTCTTGAGCTCCTTCTCTAGTCTTATCCACAAGATGGATTTCATCAGCAAAAAGCATACAACAACGTACATCCTCCTGTATATGTCTGGTAAAAGCATCCATAACTAAAGCAAAAAGATATCGGCTTAAAGCCAATCCTTGATCTAATCCAACTGAAATAGGAAAATACTAGGTCAATCCTCCTATTTGAACACAAGTTAGAACTCTAATATACATATCTTTAATGACCTGAATATAAATCAAATTAATACCTTTCTTTTATAGAACTCTCCAAAGAATATCTCTTGGAACCTTCTCACAAGCTCAAGCTCAACCCGAACATGAGAAATTTATATTATGGCCAAGTAAATCCAATCCATGACATACCCAACTCGAGTTGGTTCAATTACAATCCTAATTGGAGTACATTGATTTATTAACATGATCCTTTAGTGAGTCTATTCCTAAATTTTTTTGAGAATACTACCTAAGCATATGGAAGCCATTTTGTTCGAAGTCCTTCAAACTTTATTAAGGTTTTTATTTACCATGAAGAAATTTATCATGTTTTCTCATTTAGTTTTGATACTTGGTTGTATCTCCAAAACACTTTGAAACTAGATCTTCACAGACTTAAGGTTCTTTCCAATACCTAGTTAAAGAATGATGATATTAAGTGATTTTCGATCACCTTGTTGAAGATTGTGGTGATCGTGTTTAATTTTAAGTAACTTGATAGTATTTTCATTGTTTAGGCATTTTTCTTTTGCAATATCACAGTTTTCTTTTGATCTTTTTATAGTGGAAAACAGGACGCATTTATGAGATAATTATATTTGCTTCTGTCACAATGAGCATTATAACTTACTGGGTTGGTTGAATATAGTCTTGCCAGTATAGCTTATGCCCAATAAACACTTTCATGACTAGTAATGTTGCCACAAATGATTGTTTCATAACTAGAGGTGATGTCGGAGGAGAAGCTTCTATTTAATGTCATTCCATGCTTAACCATTACCAAGATGAAAATAGATAAAAAAATTAAAGACTAGACATGGATAGAAAAGTAAAAGTAGATGTCTTCAATAACATGCTGAAAAAGAGAAAGATGATGTTTGTGAACANGAATGTCATTCCATGCTTAACCATTACCAAGATGAAAATAGATAAAAACATTAAAGACTAAACATGGATAGAAAAGTAAAATAAAAGTAGATGTCTTCAATAACATGTTGAAAAAGAGAAAGATGATGTTTGTGAACAACATAGAGGATAAATAAGCACTTTTTCTTATCATAATGACCAAGTTAGACTCTGTCTGGGATAGCCGCAGCTTATTTACAGCTGTTGAAAAACAATTTGACGTTCAAAAAACTGTAGTGGCTATGACATTTTTTTTTTTGAAAACGTCAGACTGCAAATAGAAAGTTGCGGCCACACCTAACTATAACCGATGAAAAAATGCAGATTTCAACGACATCTTTTTGAAAAAGCTGCCAAAAAGTAGTTTACCCAAACAGACAATTAATTGCATTATTTATAAGGAAATAAGGACCAATAATGTAGGAAAAGCAAAAAAAAATGATACAAATATAAGAAAATATAATAATGAACACTATTCTTCTTCCAAAGGAAATTAGTAAAACAAGCAAGCCATGGGTCCAACTAAGCAGCTAGCTGAGCTTTCATATACTGGACTGGCGGTTATGGCAGTGGATAACTATAAGATACGATGATATGCAATGACATTAACGAATTCCATAATTTAATAGGTTTACTTGCTGCCACCTTTATCTAAAGTAAAAATCATAAAANAGCGGTTATGGCAGTGGATAACTATAAGATACGATGATATGCGATGACATTAACGAATTCCATAATTTAATAGGTTTACTTGCTGCCACCTTTATCTAAAGTAAAAATCATAAAATCAATTTATGGATTCCTGTCTGCCTCCTCATTGGTTTTCAAATTTGATTTCAGAGAATTAGCAACCATAATACCTCCCATATTTGTGCTTGACCAACAATGAATCTAGAATTTCCAAATTACGACTTCCAAAATAATTGCTTCATTAAAACTCTCAAATATTCTCAAAATAACATTTTTCAACTTTCCATGATGCCTACATCTATAACAAAAATACTATTACCTTCACTTCTAATGCATCTAATTTGATCTTTCTTTTCTTGTCTAAAGGAGGGACTTAAAATTTATCAACACTTTAAATAGATAAATATTAATATGTTGCTGAAAAATCAAGGCTTGTATGAAAAAATGATAACCACTTTCAAACATAACTGTTTCAATCAAGTTTTCTCCAATAAATTTGCAAGCTTGTGCCAACAAGTTGCAATTTGGGTGCTACACTCTTGGTCAATGAATTTATTTAATAAGTCT
The DNA here is from genome assembly GCA_002079205.1 of Phalaenopsis hybrid cultivar. NCBI lineage: Eukaryota > Viridiplantae > Streptophyta > Magnoliopsida > Asparagales > Orchidaceae > Phalaenopsis > Phalaenopsis hybrid cultivar. The sequence goes on from JXCR01036313.1 coordinate 46,226, forward strand.
AGCCCTTTAAGGGCTACAATATTGAATTGTGAACATGTATAAATTATTATATATGCATGGTATAAAACAGTCAAATAAATAAAATAAAATTTAAATGCATGGAACAAACAGTCAACAAATATATAAGAGAAAATTTAAATTTACCAGCATGTGCTTCTCAATCTAAATAATTGGATGCATTCAATGTTTCACTAAAAAGCGTAGATTTTTCAGTTAATGAAATCATCTTAACAAGAACAAGGCAGAGATAAAAAAAAAATGCTAATTTCCCCCATTCTCATAACTATGAAAAGCTTCTAAACTTAACCATTTATATTCGGGGCATTCCACACAATTCTTATGTATTTACGTATCTAACTCCTAAACATNACCCCATTCTCATAACTATGAAAAGCTCCTAAACTTAACCATTTATATTCGGGGCATTCCACACAATTCTTATGTATTTACGTATCTAACTCCTAAACATNGTGTTTTTTTTTTCATCATCATCAATATTGCTAGTTTTCTATTATTTTTTTATTATTTTGTATTTATTTGATTAAAATAAATTAAATAAAGAAGGTAGGCATCATCATTAAATTTTAAATTTTAATCAAAATATGGAAAAAATATTACATCAGGACTCCACACGTGGAGTTACGTGTGAAGTCCAATGAAATCACTCCACACACGTGAATGTGAGGAAAAAAATCGACCAGATAACAGGAGAATATTCTTCCCGTATTATTTAGTTGTTATTGTGTGTTATTCAAGAGTTATTAATGCATTATTGTGTTATTATAAAACTAGTAATATTCTCATAACACAATAACACAAGAATAACTTATAATAACATCTGAATAATACGGGGAGAATATTCTTCCGTGTTACTTGTGTTACCGAAAATATTCTACTTTGACGTGATTTTATTGGATTCCGCACGTAATTCTACGTGCACGTAACTCTACGTGCGTAGTCCCGATGTAATATTTTTTTCCAAAATATGGTCACTTAAAAGTTGAACTTATTAATGAAAGGAGAATATTCTGGAAGAATAAAATCAAATAAAAAATGAAGGCGTTGTGGTTCTTGTATTTAAAAAATAAATAACACAAAGCTTCGTAATTAATTTAATATGATGATATCATTAGTCTATCAAAAGAGTGCACCAGCCACGTTTTATTTATTTATTTAAACAATGTAGTTAAAATTTTGATTTTATTTTTTCCAAAGGGCATACAAAGCATAATGATATATTGATTATTTTTATATTTTCTGTAATATAAGATAATAAATTATTATTAAAAATATGAATTTGTTAGCATTTTATTAAAAAAATCAATTTTATTACTTATTTTTTAAATCAAATACCTATTAAAGAATACAAAATTATGTATCAATGTCTTTTCTATGTCATACAATATATGTAGTTGCCGTTCTTTTAAATATTCCATATATATGACATTTCA